>JAGFMK010000134.1:0-72594 GCA_021030975.1 Lichenothelia convexa | reverse complement strand
CCCTTCCCCGTTGTCTTCCTCATCCCCCTCCTCTCCCACATCATCCTCCTCCTCAAAAGGAGCACCATTCGGAATAGCGAACAGCCTAAACCTTTTATGCCTCTCCTTGTTCTTCTGCTTCTTCTGCGCCTCCTTGATCGCCTCCGTCGTGCCGTAGATGGCGGGGACGCCAACGCCCATTAGTATTATTCCGAGGACCATCTTCTTGGCCGTTCCGCTTTCGAGCGTTCGGTTGGACACGGGTTTATGCTGGAGCCTGTTCGTTGGGCAGGTGGGAAGGGTGCAAAGGCGTTCGGGCGGGTTTCTGGGAAGCAAAAGAAGGTAGAAAACGGCGAGGGTGGTTAGGAGTCGGAAGAGGAGAAGGGCGGAATATTGAGCAGCGGTGGGGGCGGATTGACGAGACGAAGTGTGATCAGACGTTGGATGCGTTGCGTTCAATGACCATCTAGGTACCCACCAGAGGGAGCGGTTTACAGGCTGAACGCTTCTGGTAGATCGGACTGTGGATAATATAAGCTGTCGAAGGTATAGGGCCTCGATGTGGGATACTCCTAGAAGCTGCAATTGGTGGTGGCACACTGTGACGGGACCTTCGCTGGCAATTAGAGCCAAGGTGTGACCCCTTTGAGGGTGACTCCATTTTCGATGCAAGTGCAACAGAACAATGAAGACATGAGTGTGCTGTTTGGGCAACTACTGATGTACGATGCGGAGTACTGTAGGACCCAGACGGATTTCCGCTTATGCAGCTATCCGGCGTCCCTCGACGATCCGCAATATCACATTCAAGCTCTCCATCTCTATAACCCACCCAGTATATCCAAGACGCCTTATCCTACTCTACTCCCACAGTCCCAAATCTCTCATCTACAGCAAGCTCAAATTGATATCCCCCACAATCCGCGCATGCAGTTCCAACTCCACCTCCAGATCCAAATGCACATTGATGCTCAAACTGCCCTTGTCATCCTTACTTTGCTCCTTCGGCTTATCCATCGGCGCCCGATCCTTTAGCGGTTGGAGGTCGCCAGCAGTTCTACGCTGAGTTCGGCTCAATTCCTTTCCGGCGCCCTGGGTGCCGTTGGGGACGTTTTGCTGCTGAGTCTCCTGCTCGGTGGGATTTTCCGTCCTGGCGCTATAGTTAGCTTCAACGCTGCGTGCTTTGAGAAAAGATCTTACTTGACGTTCGACATTGTGGGTTCTTCCTTCGGTTCCTCTTCCAATTCTGCTTGGGGTTGTGGCGGTGGTTCAGCCTTTGGTTCCTCCTCCGATTCTGCTTGGGGTCGTGGCGGTGCTTCTGCCTTCGGTTCTGCCCTTGGTCCTGTGGTTGGTCCTGCCTCTGATTTTGCCTTCGGTTCGGGAGTTCTTGGTCTTAACTTGGCAGGCTTCCTGCGCTCACTTCTTGGAGTGGTCTGTGGTGAGCCTGTTTTTGGCGTGGGAGGAGGTGTTGCTGGTCTATCTTGATTCGAGTGAGACTTGTCGTGGCTAGTTTGAACAGGTTCCGCTACCGAATATGTGTTAGTCGTAGGTCTCGATGCTACAAGAAGCGCTGAGCTTGAGAAGAAAGCTGGGCTGGTGGTGCGGATTGCAATTAGGACGTTGTGCAGTCGCTGTCTCAACTGTCCCCTGCTTGCGACCTTCTTATTCGGTCTCTGTGCCTCCGTGTTTTAGAAAACAATGACGTTGACGGACTCGAGATTTGCACCAGTTCTACGTATTTCTTGATGATAGCGATAGATTTGCGGGTCTACAGCTTTGGCCTAGAGCGAGGCTCAAGTACAGAGATGGGACGAAAACAGGAAAGGATACTCACCGTCCATGCGAAGCTAATAAGTTATTGGAGACAGTTGGCTGGAAGTGGTAGACGCCAGTGAAGCCATCGAAACCTTGGATGAACCTTCAAGATATGGCGGGGGTCTATGTACCCAAGAGGCTAAGGTAGGGGTGAAACAAGATATCCTCCCGTCGCAGCGCATTGATAAGATCCTTGGTGTGAGCCAGACTCTGGGTGTGAGCCAATACGAGAAGCTGTTCTTCCATCTGACATCATCCTCTGAGATCCTTGGAGAGCCGCGTCTCCACCTTTAGTGATGGAGGGTACCTGAATCGGACATAGCTCCTTTATGGGGAGACGCGGCTCTTCTGGATAGATTGCCTTTCATTGACAATGGGCGCTGATTTTGGCCTCTTTGCCAACACCATGGTTTTGCTTGACAGTTCGCTTAGAGGAAGAATAGAGCTCGAGCAGGGGATGGTGATGACGTTTATGGTCACCTCCGGTCAGCCCCTCGACGGTAGGGCTGCGCACTCAAACTGTGCGAACCGGGCAAACTCAGCGAAACCGATTCGATCCTTTGCCATCAAGTTGCTTTACTAGGTAGGAATCGGGCTGACTACTTCCTTGATCTTATTGAAAGGTCTCATTAACCCTTCGTATCCCGTCCACATTCGGCCTTCGGAAAACTCCATAGGCGATGGATCGATTCATAAAATAACCCCCTTTACGAGATTTTTACAGATACAATCAATATCGCTTCAAGGAGATACCAGTCGCACAGTGGAGAGCATTCAAGACGCGCGGCCTAGTATATACAGCCGATTTAATGTACAGTTATACCATCAATGCTTCTCTCCGAAGCATGCTCCATGCGCATGCGAATGCTCAGCGCTCTCAGTTCCTCACAACGTAGCTTTGGCCATGGAAGAAGTCACACTGCGCGCTCGCGTCAGGGTCCTCCGTGGTACTGATTGACGTATACTGCACGTTCAAGACATTGAAAGACTGCTGATCACAACTCTGATAATATTCCCAGAAAGGATTTGGCTGCCCGGATAATGAGTAAGCGTTCGGATTCAGAGCTGTGGTGAACGAGACGAAATAGTCCTGGAGTATGCCGGCCAGGGTGACATTGTTGACGGCAGCTATGCGAGGGACTTGTCAGCAAGCATTGATTACCGAGACTGCTCTGGGAAATCCTTACGAGTTGTGACATTTGAGAAAATGAAGGGTGCGGTAGCGCCATGCAGTTCAGAGCCTGCGTAGAAGACAAGTTTATAGACGTCCAAACCTGCATCGCTCGCCGCAGTCGCCATGTAATATGTCGGGCAGTCGATGATAAAATCTCCAAAGATTTGTTGACGCTGGAAGAATGTTGAATTGAAAGCCGCCCGAGGATATAGTTGGTACAATCTTGTGAAGAAAGCAGGACCGGCCGAAGGCCACAATTCCATGAAGTCGGACGTTTCTTGAGTAGTGGTCGTCAAGTTCGGATTGGTGAAAGCGACACCTTCATAGCCGTCCCTGTCAACGATGAGCGGTACTTTTGTGAAGTGGCCCTGTTTGAATTCGTTGGAGGGCAAGTCGCGGATGGCTTCGCCGTCGATTGATGGGCCCCAGTAGAAAACACCGTAAGCGAGCGTCATTTGTGCTACGCCTAAGGAGTAGGAATTTAGATTGGCCTGCTGCAGCTGCGCGCTAGACAGGCTACGCAGACATGCCAGATTGGTACAGTTCGTTAACTGGAGAAAGTCGTTATACTGCGTATTGAGATATCTGTGTTCGAGTTAGTCTCTGACGTGCAGGATCGCAGGTTCTTCTCACGATTCGTCATAAAGTGGCTGCCACCAAGGATACTCTGCTATCACACCACGGAAGGGCGGATTACTGACTCCTCCGTAGAGTATCATTTGCATCGCTGTGGACGTATCAGCTAATCTATGGTAGTAGGACGTGAAGACTGGAGTACCTACTCATACTTCCTCCACCTGCACTTCCTCCGGTAATGGTTACAGCAGCTGGATCGCCTCCGAAGGCTCTGATGTTGCGCTGGACCCACAAAAGTGCCGCCCGCTGATCAAGCAAGCCGGCGTTCGCTACACCGTTTTCGCGGACGTTGGCGCCTGCTAGAAACCCGAAAGGACCGAGACGATACTGAATGGACACGTAGATAAGATTACCGTTCGACCTATTAACGAGTGCATCGCCGGGGAAGAAGGTGGCGTCTCCCAGAGTGTAACCTGGCATGGTCGATTAGCTCGGTCATGATAGCAGAACACAAGCTTAAGACGTACCTCCGCCATGTATCTGCACAAGTACCGGAAGATAAGAAGAAACAGGGTTCCCTGGTACCAGTACGTCTAGCGCTCGTTAGATTTCTTCTACGGCCTCTGCCGTATACTCTATTTACCTAACAGTAAGCAGTCCTCCGCTGCGCCATTGGCCGCCAGCGCGGGTAGTGTCCCTGACCCAATGGGTGGTATACTGTTGTAGCATTGAGGCCCGTGTCTGGATGCATCGACGTAGCCAGCGGAGCTGTAATTGTTCAAACGCTCGATGTCCACGGGAGCTCTCCAGCGAAGGTCACCGACAGGGGCAGCCGCATATTTGATGCCGAAGAAGGAGTTTATGCTGGTCAAGTCAGCGCCTCGCAATGGACAAGAAGGATGGCAGTTCTAGGTCTACCCCGAAGTAGCGTTATTCGTGCCACGATATTTCACATAGCCGAGATCAACTGTAGGCTGAGCACCCGCAGCTTGGCCTGCAACGATCGCAGCGCCCGCGAGAATGAAGAATGCCTTCATGTTGAATTAGTTGGCGCAGTTGGACAATGAGCTTGGAGCGGGGAATCCTACCTTTATGTCATTGCGGGCTTTTCTGAATTACACTCCAAGCTACGTGATGGATAGGTCGAAAGCGCGAAGTTTGAGCAAGGTACCTCCTCGAACATACAAACACAAGGGTGCGGCATAGCAAGGTACTGTCGTCGTCGAGGGGTAAGATGGTTGACAGAGGAAGTGACAAATTGGTAAGCTCTCGGCTAGCTTATTGCCGAGAGTGTGGGGTAGAGCGGACCGTTGCCAAGCAAGCGTCATATCCTGGCGCTCGGGACTCAAGAGGACGATGGGGACGAGATGCCAAGCCGCAAAAGGCAAGAAACGTCTATGTATCTAGACATCATAGATTGAGTCTGCAGTGCAATTTGAGCTTTGAGACGACAATTTGAGCCAGCGTACGCAGGCAAGCTTAGACTGTTCGAATTGATTGGCACTTCCCAAGGCCATGCTCTCCACATTCATCCCCATATGCATGTCAATGGTAAATGAGAGATCAAGCTTCGACTTCCATCGTGCTTTTTCGATACATTTGTAGCATTTGCAGTACCAGAGGAAGTGGCAGCATTGCCAGGCAGATGACCTGCATTCAGTTTTCCTAATCCCACCGCATCTACAGCTTCCCACATCACTGCTCCCACGCATCATTCCTGGGCAGAAGCCATCACCCGCTCCCCGCACCACCTCCTCCACTCTTATTACCACCATGCTTCTTCGGGCTACCTCCGCCGCTCGTCCTAGCTCTCCCGGAGCTGCTGCTGCTGCTCTCGCCAGCCGAGGTCTCTGCACCTCCTTCCGTTCCGCTTCGAGGCTGGGAGATATCCGGGTTCGCGCCGCTTACGTTGAGGGGGTTATCGCTCTGATGCAGACGAGGAGTGATCAGCTTTGTCCGACGTGATTTCCCAGAGACGGATAGCGACTGCTTCTTCTCAACACTACCGCTGTCCTTCGATTGGTGAGCATCCCCTTCCGTCCCAATGATCTTAAAGGGAGCTCCACCCGGTAGCCTGCCGCCTTTTCTTCGAGAGGACTTGCCCGACCCGTATCCCTTCAGCTCAGTGGCCGCCAAATAAGCTTGGCAGAGGGCTCCGAGAAAGTCCGGAAAAAGAATCTCCTGTGGACCTACACTTACGTCACTTCCCCCGCTCTCCTTCTTCCCCTGAGCATGCTGCTCCTCCGGCCTTGTCGTATTCGGATCAAACGCCGTGTCGTCCAGTGCCGCCGCCGCATCGTCACCTCCAGATTTAGAGTGCTCGGTCGAAAGGGGTTTCAAGTCGTCTTTGCCCATTGAGTCTTTCGCTGCGTATAGGAGGACAGGCGAGCGGGTCAGGTGGATGGAGCGGGTGGACATGAGGGCGCGAATGGTATTGGAGCGGAGGGCTGGGAGACGCATCTTGGCTGGTTTGGTCGAGGATGTTTATGAGGCGTTTTCGGAATGAGAAATGGGGTACGGTTGAGACGAATTGGTAGCTGTCGACGCTGGTGGACGTAGTTGCTACCAGGTCCAAGTGCTGTGCTAGTTTTAGTACGATGTTTCAGCATGACGGTGACACATTACTGAGCTGCTCACATCCAACAGTTACCAACACAAGGCTTCGAATGTTGAAGACGGGTGAATCTGAAAGAGAGGGTCGTTCAATTGCGGAGTTAAGACAGATGACCACGGGTAGGGCCAATATGACGTCATCATGCAAACAATGTTATGAAGTAGGTTGGAGCTTGAACACTTTAGTCCTACCTAGGTACCTCGCATACGCTGTCACACCCAGATCAGTATCAAGAGGCCTAAGCATATTAGACGTTGGTATGATTCAGCTCAAATATACGGTTGAATTCAAGAAGTCATGCGCTTTACCGTCCACTCGTCTCTAACGGGCCCGCCGGGATCGTCTTTTCGATCTCGCTTGAAGAATCATATCCGAGGCCAAAAACCTCCTCGTCGCTGCGCTCCTTAAGCGACGACGAGGTTTTGGCCTCGGATACTCGTTAAGCGGGAGGGACTGCTTCATGGACTAACGTTACTGCACTAGGTCACAGGCTTTGGTGGCGTTTAACCACTTGCAGCACTGTGAAATTAAAGGCACAACCAATCCTCGCAGTCGGCAACATGATTAACAGACTTCAAAGTCCTTCTTAGGTGACGGCCAGAAACTTTGGCAAGGCTGCAGTCTGCCCTTTGCTTTGCTTTCCAATCCATGCCGGCCTCCGTGGCGGCCTCCGGGGCGATTTGAAAGCAAGTTCCCTTTTCGGACGGTCTCCGGGGAGACCAGAGAGACTTTCTGTCTTCATGAAAGCCTTCATATAGCCCCAATCACCACTAAAACAAGACGAGCCGTGAAGGGGACAGACTTATTTGAGCCATCATCGCAACTCTAAATTGTGTTCAGGCTCGAAGTTCCAATTTTATATGAGCACACTGAACATCATAGAAGGCCCTTCTTCGATTTGCACATGGCCTCTACCAAAATAATCCTTATCCTGGGTGCAGGGCCGAGACTGGGCAGCGCAGTCGCCTCTAAGTTCGCGAGCAATGGGTATAAGGTAGCTCTAGCAGCACGCAGCATCTCGGACGGCAGTTCACCAGAGGGCTATGTAAACATCAAAACCGACCTATCCGACCCGACGTCAGTACCCAAGGTCTTCGAGGCTGTAGAGAAGTCCTTCGGGGGCCCCAATATTGTTGTCTACAACGGTTCTCAACCCCCTCCAGGTCGTAAACTGCCTAACAAAAAGACTGATCTCAATTAGGGGCAAATCGCCTGGTCACTCCACCTGAAGACCCTCTTTCCGCGTCATTCGATACTATAGAAGCAGGTCGGACAGTAGGCTTCGACAGTGCTTATGTAGCAGCTCAAGAATCATTGCGCGTCTTCAAAACTCTGCCGAACTCTTCCCCTAAAGCGTTCATATACACCGGCAATGCACTAAATCAGATTGCAATTCCCGGCGTAATGCCGTTTGCCTTGTGGAAAGTGACGGCGGCAATGCTTATCGAGTATGCTGCTAATGCCTATGGGAAGGATGGATACAGGTATGTCAACCTTGGACTCTTACGCTCGCCGTGTCAATCCCAGTCTCGGAATTTGAAAGCTTTACGCTGACCGTACAGATTCTACTACACAGATGAGCGTAAGCCGGATGGGCGTCCGGCAGGGATGGGGATTGATGGGGCCGCCCACGCAGACATGTACTGGCAACTGGCAATTGAACAGAAGCAGTCAAAGTGGCTTGTAACTTTTACTAAGGATGAGGGCCGTAGGGAATTCGTTGGCGTTGACTTCGAAGGTAACACTCGCGCTACATACGACGAACGTTTTGGAAGAAACTAGGGAATACGAATTGACAAGACATTCGATTTCAATGCAACACTGGCTTACTCCTCAATCTTCTTTTCATAACATTGTGTCAATACTAGCTGCTGAACAGAAAACAGCTCATGGGACCTTTCGACCTAGTGGTTTCATAAGCTCAATAATCTGCAGCATGATCTCACCATGCATTAGTATGCGCCATGGACGTTTTTTAGAGAAGAATAAAGGACGTGTACCGCATTGTCTTTTTATGCTACCTTTGCAATCCTAATGTCAATATAAATGAAAGCCGAGCCAAAGCACACAAGAATACTTAGTAGGAAACACGATCTTCCAGTGCGTCAAAAGATTGGTGAAGAACTCGATATACCAACTTCTTCCCGCTTATTTCCGAATCGCGTCACTGTTGCAGCGCTTCCAGCGCTCTCGCTGCCGGCCTTCTCCAACCACTACCTCATGCGGGCAGAACTAGTCGAGCTTGATATATAGGCTTAAACTGAGAATGAAACATGCAGCACCTCCCCATCGAAGCCATATTTATTCTGCGAAGCCAAAAGATCAGCAGGCTCATCGGTGACCAGACCATGAGTGCTCGCGAGAGATCGACAGCTTGGGATGGCAAGTTAACCGTCACCATGGAACAGTTCATGTTAGTTGTTGTGAGCTTTTCATTTGGCTCTATAGTACTTGCGAGGACATCAATGTCGCAATTATCGCCCCTGGGGGAACATCTCACACTGCACAGGATCTTCGCGGCCTGCCGCTGAGACACGGGATGCATTGTCGTAAGTCTGAGTAGGTCACTTTGCAGAGGCAGTGCCATTTTCTTCGAGTAGACAGAAAGTATTCAACAGGTTCTCTGAGACACTGCTCGGCGGACCCTAAAGCCCATTTTCCAAACTTGTATTCTTTACGAAAGCGCGGTGCTAGACACATCACTTACTGGCTTGGTGGCAGGCAAGATGACAAAAGTCGTGAGACACTTCATTGCCTGGAGCCTGCCCTCGAAGGAGCACTGAAGGCCTCCAGATGTATATATAATACCTCGCTAGAAGCTAACGGAGCTGAAGCACTGGGATATGGTCACATTCAATTTGCAAATATTAACTTGATTATACGGGCGAGCTCCCGAGCAGTTCATGGACGTTTCTGCTCGTGGTGTCACCTTGGTGGTGCGATAATAGGTAGGTATCTGCTTACCAAGATAGAGCTTACTCAGCTTCAAACGACTACCCGCGTGGACCACTTTGCTCAGAGCATTTCCCAACTTGCAACCTGCCATCTTTCCCCAACGAATTTGGCCTTGACTGACTCGAGAATTTGTTTAATAATTTCCACTCCATCAAATATGGACATGGCACCATATTAGGACGTTTGCGTCCCACAACGAAAGATGGACCCTGCCATGGATCCCGACTGGCTCCATTTGCAATACCTCATGTACCCCGACAACGTGCACCACAATCTAGTCCCCCCTCGTGCATGTCAGGAATGTCGGAGGTATGTCTATTCAAGTTCGGCGACATTGCCCTTGTGATGAGAGATGTTGACCAGACTGCTGCAGGAAGAAAACAAAATGTCTGCAGCGCCAGAAATCGCTCTTTGCAAGGATACAGAAGCGCTGATGCCTGTTATTACTCGTAGGCGATATGCGGCGACCGGCCTGCTCGCTGTGTGCTCGCATCGCCGTTGAATGCAACTATCCTACCACACGAAACGTTACTCGATCCCGGGCGAAAAGGAGCGTTCGGGAGGCTCAAAGTCACCCTGATCACAACCTATCAGATCATCATGATCCCGAACCGACAGAACCAGACCCTGATATCAACCCGTCATCCTCATTACTTCCACAGGACCCTAACGTAATGAACACTGACAGCTTTCTGGACACATTCCTTCCTGACTACCCTCAACAGCAATCCATCTTTGCAGGTCATGATGCGTTTATTTTCACCGGGCAGCACTCGGCAAGTGTCATGGATAGGAACCAACCCGGCTCAGCATTATCCGAATCCAGTAACTCATCTGCGGCCAACGGTGTGCTACCGAGTTCGTCTTCTGACAACCGGGAAGGCAGTCAGCGGGCGCAGTCATCAGACGTAGTGGACAATGCATCCCCGCTAGAATGCTCTCCCGCTCTCGCCGAACATCTGTAAGGCCTTGAAATACCGCCTCTGGAATCCCATATTGCATACTGACATACTCGAGATTCGAGCTCTTCTTCAGCAGAGTCCAAAATTTTCTGCCGCTTCTTCATCGGTCATCCCTGTATCCTCAAGTTTTCGACTTGCAGGCTCATCAGGAGAAACAGCTGAAGACAGTCGATATCTCCACAGCTCTACTTCTGAACAGTATGTTCGCATTGGCGGCACGGTTCTCCGATTGGGACCAGTTTTGGACTGTCGGACCAAAGGACCGGGGAGCTCAATTCTTCCAAAAGGCACAAGCGCTGTTGTCCCAGCATGTGGAGGACCAAGAGGAGCCAACTTTGCGGATGTTGCAGACTCGTATTCTTCTGGCCTACTATGAGCTTGCATCCGGTCCATCGTTTCAGGCTTGGCAATCGACCGGTATCTGCTGTCGTATGGCATACAGCATATCCCTACACCATATCGACCGAAAGTCTACGAGATTGGATAGCCCGGCGGCCGCCGTGCATTCAGAATGGGTCCTCCAGGAAGAGAAGCGAAGAGCTTGGTGGGCCGTTTTCCAGATGGACAACTTTGCATCAATCATCGCTTGCAGGCCTTTCAACATCGACGCGTCTCGCATGGAGGTACAGCTTCCAATCTCTGATGCTGCGTGGACCAGCTATCAGTCGCCGAAATCAGCCCTGCTCTCGGCAAATGGCCCTTCAGAGATATGGAAAAGTCTCCAAGGATGCGAGAACCAAGACGTATATGCTTGGTACTTGGTGTGCAACGCGCTTATACGCGCCAGTCAGCAGATGTTTGACAAGATTGATTGTGGTGTCGAAGATCTCAAGATCCTCCAGTCCGCCCTGCACTGTTTTGCTCTCGGCCTGCCCCCCAATTTCCGCTTAACAGGATCGAACATGATGTTCGATGACCACAACTACGCAGAGAAGAATTGGGTGATTTGTACCTTGATACTGCTTCAAGCGTAAGTAGACTCATCCAGTCTCATACTTAAGATGTACGGACGAAATGTTTACATGACTAGGGCGCATACTTTCGTGACCCTTGCTTTGGAGCGTGAAGGTTCAGCAAGTGGGCAGAATACGCAGCAATACAGCATTCTGGATACCTCTACACGTACTGTGAATGTGCCAAATCCGTGTGTACCGTACCATCGTTTTGTCGACGTCTGCGGTCCATTTATCAACGACCAGTTGCGAGCAGTGCGGTTATGGTCTCCAGATTATATTCCCTACGCTTCACCTTTGATAGCTTGCGCTCTAGTCGGGCCGGCCTCGGTCCATGTAGCGAGACGATCTTATGATGGCGCATCGACAGGCTCTAACACACTGCACAATCTTGAAGCTGCCATTTCGGGTTTCGTACTCCGGCGCTTTGCTGACTATTGGCCTTTAGGCACTTCCATGGAAAGTAAGTTCAATAATGCTACATACCTTCGGCAAAGTGGAAGCTAACTCGCAATTGATAGGGCTCCTCGAGAGTTTGATCTCGCCCACAGCCATGCACACGGCAAATCTTAAAGACATTCCGATGACTTGGGTGCAAGGACTTATGCCGAGCATACTGCAAGCTGGTCCTTGATGATAACGTTGTCAAGTTGTGTCGACTGCGATTTGCTACGTGTCTATCGCTGTTCGATCGTATCGTACCTTTCGAGCTTGTCAAGGATGGATCTAGCATCTTTCTGGAACCGCTGCTTCACAATCGCTCTGCACTTCTTGGGTAGCACACTTAGGTCATTCACCAACTTCTGTCGCTCTTCCGGATAAACCCGGACTGTTTCCTCGTTATCAGCTACCGGCTCTCCGGATGTAACACAAAGATGACCGATCTGCAATTCAACATCACCCCCTTCGTCTCCTAGCTTCTCTTCGCTCTACTTATGAACAGCTTCATCACTTGGAACAGAGTGCTCGGGTGCCGGAAATCCATCTTTGGCCGGTGGAAACCCATTTCTAGACAGTCGGGGACCTCCTCATTTTGCGGAACAAGTAGGCGCGCGAAGTGCAAGCTGGCAATTATATTCTTAGTGTGAAGAAGCATGGACACCGGTATAGTAAGATACGCGATAGGCTGGCGTGCTCCCGAGGCTCACAAATAGGATTAAGGACTAAAAGAGATGTTGAATTGTGAAGGGAACGTTCTGGCTGGTAGCTGTATTCTTTAACGCCGGCTGGACCTTGCAAATTCAGGGTTCCTGAACGCCTTTCTAGGTCAAGTGCTGCAGAGAAGATCGGCCTCAGCGCGGGTACCCAACAATGTCGAAGACCGATTCGTGGACCCTCAGGACATGTTTGACGAGCCACGACCTTTGCTCGGCGACACTTACAAGAAGCATCTGCCACGACTGTGCGTTTCAGGAGTTGTCATGTTGAGCGAATGAGTTTGGAGTCATGTTCTCCCACATCGCTAAGGTCAAAACATGAGCTGTACGAACTATACTGCTTCGAAGCGGTTTTGCCGACTTTCTAGTAAGATTTTTTACGCCATCACTCAGCACATTTTAGGTCTGGACACGTTCGAAATATGACAGAGGATATCTATTGTCACAAGTACATCCCAACATAATTCAGCATGGTTTTCCCACGCGGCTTCTAAGCGTACTTGAACTGGTGACTGACCAGTGACGTTGGGGAGGGAGCCGAGGGTGGTCGACACCAACATGTCACAAGGAAAAGTACAACAGAAAGTGATGACTATAGCACAGGCAGTAGCAGTGAGCATGTGGTCTCCTTGCTGAGTTTGAGAACTGCATCGTGCTGAGAGTCTATTCGGATGGATCGTTGAAGACTCAAGCATTCCAAAGAGCCAGTGATAGCCCATAAGTCTCCCTGCTTCTACATTCAACCAACCATCAACGTCTTCAAGATGGCCTCAACATCAGCCTCCGTCTTTCCTTTCACGCCCAGCAGCTCGTTGTCATCCTTCGCGAATCTCCCACCGTACTCTGGCGGTCCAAAAATAACTCGGAAGAGGTAGGCCATCATGACCTGCGGAGTGAATTCACCCTTCGCCAAGCTCTCATTGGACGCCTTCTCCCCGTCCGCGGTGCTGGCATGTACAGGCTCCTCCCACTTCTTCGCAGGGTCAACCTTCTTCGCAATTTTCAGGAGCTGGTTCTGGGAGATGTCGATGTCCTTGACGTAGACGAACCGGTTTTTCGTCTCCTCGGGATTGCTCAACACACCGACAACGGCCTGTCCGATAGATGCCAGCGTGGTAGCGCTGAACGCGGTATCGCCCCCGTCGAAGAGCGTGGGCTTGCCCTCCTTCCAGGCGAGCAGCAACTCCCTCTCAAAACCCCAATCCAAAAACGCATTGTTGCAAATCAAGGTGTAGGTAAACCCCGGCTTGGCAGCGGCTACCTGTTTGAGTTTCTCGTGCGTTGCGATTTTATATCCAAACACGGGCAAGGCAGCAGTCTTGGGGTTGGCGGTGTCACAACCGAATTCGGAGGGGAGGAAGCGCTTCACGCCCGCCGCAACGGCCGCATCGATGAGGACGCTTTCGCCTGGCAATCCCTCATTTCCAACAGTCGAGACGACGGCGTCCTGGCCTTTGAAGGCAGCGGTGACGGAGTCGACGGATGAGAGGTCAGCTGTCACGACTTTGACTGACGATGGGAGGGTTTTTGCCGCGGAGCCTGAGCGTCTGACGACGGTGACGTTGAATTTGCCGGACTTGATGAGGGCGTCGAGCACGGGCGCTCCGAGAGATCCGGAGGCCTGTGAAGAGTTTAGCCGTTGCCCTGAAGCACTCCTAAATTGAACAGGGGAATCTTAGGTACTCACTCCGACAAGCGCGATGTTTTTGATTTCGGCCATCTTCGACGAATTTTTGAAGCAAATAATGTTTGGACGAGGCGGATGCTAAGGAAGAAGTTTGTCTAGCTTTTTCACTTGGGAATGAGGCTGCAAATGCAAAGAAAAGAAGTTTGTCTGATTTTGACTTAAGGACGAGAGTGTAAATGAGGTCTGAGATGAGGAATTGGATATCTCCAGCACCTCATGTTACCTTTATGCACATCGTACCTTCTCAGGCTGACTGAGCTTTTGACGGATTCCATGACAAACCAAAGAGCATCATTAGTAGCAGGTGGGCCCGGCCGGCGTGCGTTAACTGATGATGGCGCTAAGTCGCGGAGGCCGTGGTGGAAGCCGTGGTGGCCCCATCGACCGGCGAAGTTGGCTGGGTGAGGTAGGGTCCAGAGCAGGCACGACCTGGCGCACGGCCGGAGGATCGTGAGAGAAAGTTTGTCCCACTCCAGCGTTACGAGAGACGCATTGCTAGCCAAGGAGTTCGCCGCGAGTATTAGGGGGCCCAAAAAAGTCAGCGTTGCGTATGTAGATTATGTAATAATGGATGAAGCCAAGCATTTCCTTGATTCCTTAAACACCGCGACATGTCGCAATACTCCCACAGCAGCTCGAAGTGAACTAAGAGATATAAACCATGGAACCGTCCTCGCAGAAGTCCCGCCACGCTGTATCGACATTTCGACATTCCCGCTCTCGTTCCTGAGGAATGCCAATTCGTGGGCTGGCTAAGGTATCCCTCCGCATCCACGAAGATCGAGCGTCAAGCTTAGAGTTGCTAGTTATCGAACACCGTTACAGTGATAAACTGGATCACACTATGAGCGCTTCTATTCTCGAGCAGCTTTGCTTGACTCGAATAAGCCTGCCTTGTGCCATGGTCCGATTAGAGCGGATATAATCTGTTTTGACCATCTGACTTGGAGTTACCAAACAGTGCGGCAAGTGCAAGAGTCTATCTCGCTCTAAGATGGTGTGGTGATGCTCATACGCGGATTATACATTGCGGTTGTGGAAACATGACATGGCTCAGAATTGTGCGTACTGAGCAACATGCAATGACCTTGTTATTTCGTAAGAACGGGGAGTGCAAAAGACGACCGGTTTGACGGTGTCTGAGCGCTGGGAAACAGAACAGCAGAGTCTGCACTAGCGACCGGATTCAATCATCAAAACTCAAAGGCTTAAGAATCTCGGGCGGAATTTGTAATGGCCCCAGTGGAACATTCCCAACGAGTCCCATTGTTTACGCTCAGAACTCTGTTGAAGTCTGAGCGCTGGGCGCAATGTCACTGGTTTGCGCTTGTACATTTCTTAAAATAAGTATGTCTGAGCACTTACATCTGCCTCCCGCATTGCGCTTTGGCACGCAGGCCGTGCAGGTCTGAGCGTACTCGATCGTTGAATCAACTCCCAAGCATATACTTATATGCCAGAAGTACGCCCTTGGAAGGGCTGTCCAGAGTCAACGAAGATCGATCAGCATCACGACAGGAAGCACCATCACAGAAAGCATCTTACAGAAAATAACATCACAGAAAGCATCACCATAATGGCATCTTCGCCATCCTCGACTCTGCTGCACTACATCCGGTCTATGCCATCCATTGCAAACGGGTCCTCACAGTACGGTCCCTCACCATCAGTGGCCAATGGCTCATCACCACATACCGCCAGTAACACATCTCAATACTATGCGAATGGCTCGTCACCATATACCACCGGTACGACATCTTCGAGCTTCGCAACTCGGTCATCATCATACGCCTCCGGCACGACATCTCCGACCACCGCCAACGGATCCTCACCACCCATTGCGAATGGCGTACGAGCAAGCAACAGCACCCTCAATGGAGCGGCCTCTATTTTCGTACCTGGAGTAACTGCCCATCTCTTGCGTCTCTAGGTCGGACCTCCTCGCAACGGCCGAAATCCGAGAACAGTCGCTATTGCCTCGCTCTCAAGAATAACGCTTGCGAAGTCGCGATACACATCTTTCTACGGAAGCGTCTTTGGCCACGACCTCTAGTGCTGGGCCGTCAGAAACAAGCCGGAGATAGCTTGGTAATCTTTCGTGTTGATCTTCCTATAGATGTGTTGTTGTTGAGCCTCGAATTCAGAGGACTGTAACTTTAAGTTAGGAGTTTAGATCCCGAAATGCTATATCCACTGTTCTCTGTTTCTCGGCTCCCTGAGCTCAAACACAGGTGAAGCCCGAGGGTCGGTGCAAAAAGGTATGGCTAGCTTTTGTGTTAGGGAGTCTTCGATGTCCGGGGGACCTCCTCATGGCTACCACCGAATGAACAGGATTTAAAGACTGGATTGTATGCCATAGAGAGGGTTTGGAGCAGAAATGTATTACTTGAGTACATGGGCGACCGCCGAGAGGCTCGATGCGTGCGTCGCATTACGTGACGTGTTGCTTCAGATCTAGCCGTGACTTTTGGCACCGGCCTTCGGCCCCTGCATTTGACATGCCCGTGAATCAGTCATTGAGCGGCCAACCTACGGCTATTAACTAGTCTTCTTGCCCTCATTCCACTCTTTCTGCCCTGATCGCATGATATCCCCCATCCCCACTATCCAAACTTTACCCGCCGGGGCGCTCCCATCCAGACATTTCAGTCCCGCATTGACAGCAGCTCTGCCAATAACGTCCGCGTCCTGAGCCCAGAAGTCCTTCAGTAATCCACCACTGATACCTCCCAAGAATCTTGCGATCAGCTGCACCGCGTATTCAGCGGGCCGGATCTCCTGCCTCGACCCAACGATTAAACCAGGCCGTACGAAAACGGTATGATCGAAGCCCAAACTCGTGATAGCTTCCTCGGTCTCAGCCTTCATACGCGGATACGCAAACATCGACGACTTCGTCGCTCCGCTCAAGGAGATGAGGACATAGACCTTCACGCCGGCTTCTTTGGCGGCTCGCGCCATCTCGACGTTCAAGTCGTGGTCGATTTTGTATTGGTTCTCGAAGCCGCCGGCTTGCGCGCGGGTCGTGGCTAGGCCGGACAAGAAGATTGAGGGGGTGGGGTGGCTTTTTAGGATCTCGGAGGGCCAGTTGCTGGAGTCTTTGTCGATTATGGGATGGAGCTTAGAGGAGGGATCGGGGACGGTGAGAGGGCGGCGGGAGAAGGCGGAGACGCTGGATATGGAGGGGTGGGTGAGGAGGGTGGAGAGGATGTTGGAGCCCTAGATTGTGAGCTCGGGCGCGGAAGCGGTGTTTGGGGATACGTACGACGAGGCCTGTGCTGCCGACCACGGCTGCTGCTGTCATTTTCACAATCGTCTGATAATATAGGAGTTTTGTAATGAACAGACGGCTGACAGTAGGGTCAGAGGACCTCAAGCGATGGCCGCGCGTTTGACTCTTAAGAAGCACGTTCTTGAGTGGTAGTCCCTTCTGTTTCGAGTACCATTCCCAGTTGATTTAAGGTCGCAGCAATAGCAATAGTCAATAACTTATGTTATTGTAGGTAGGTACTTCGGGGAATGTACATTCTGCCGGAGTAAGGATAAGCCGACCCTTGCAACCGATCTGCATCTCCAGATAAAGTTCGCCCTATCCGATCGCCGCCGCTTTGTGGGGTTGGACAGGGGTCATTGCGTGCTTGAAGGGGCGCTTTTTTTGCATTCGTCCGAACTTTTTGTAGGGGCAACCAAAAATGTATTCATTGACTTCATCTCCACGCCGCCAACTCTCTACCCAAGAGCATCAACTCTCCTGTGCTCACTCCGCCAGACCGCCGGGCTGACCATTCACTCGAAACTCAACCCATTGTTCGGTCACTTTATACCCATTCCTCCCCCTCATCTATCCTCCATCCGCACTCTCTTGGAGCAGCCGGTTTGTCCTACACTCAGCGGCCGTCCCGCAGTTCGCCCCAGGGCACACGCTCGCCATGCATTTCCAGCAGACCCAGTCCGGCGGCGGTGCGGAATCAGAGGGGAAGGCAAGCGATGTGCCATTGAAGGAGTTTATCCAGCGATCCTCCAGTTTACCATTCGGGCAAGACTTAGCCCTTTCTTCCATCAGCGGCCCTACATACGTGACCGCGCAGACACTCATTCAACAAGTCGCATATACGCTCTCAGACAAGATCTTTACCTATTCGCCAGAGACCTTTGATCTAGACGTGGCAGTCAAGTCCTGGAGAGGGCAGGGAGAGCGGAATGCATTTGGCTACACGACAGGTGTCATACCCATGCAGACACGGACAGGTGCAGGCTCAATTGCTCTCGGATACGTTTTCTCGAAGGACTTTGATCTCAGCAAGCGGCATATCCCTCAGTGCATCATTGCATCATCCTCCACCTTGCAGCAACTCCGTCCCGCATTAGACCAACTCTCCCTCCTGTATGCCGTCGCCAATCCGTTCGTGGCTCATATTGCTGCAGTCGACTATGCTGCAGCGTCCGAAAGTGGCTTCGTTACTGATTACGCCTCGGGTTTGACAATAGCAGAAGAGCTGGGGCTTGGACTGGTTTCAAGTATATCAGCATACGAGGTGCAGCACATGTCATTGTTCGCCACACTTCTTGCTACTGCCATACCCACCATCCACATCTACGATGGCGTCAACGTCAGCAGAGAGACCACTCGCGTTGTGGACGTGTTGGACCAAAGCGGCCTCTACAGGAATTACCAGGCTATCTCTAAAGCGCTGTCAGGGACCGCAAAAAAACATCAGGACAACGAGGCGAAGGCATTGCAACTGCTCAAGGCGTTCAATGACGAGCTGGGCACTGACTACAAGCTTTTCGAATACTCTGGACACGAGTCGCCGGATTCCGTGCTTGTAGTCTTTGGCACAGTTGAGGCCTCATTGGCTTCTCAGATCGCTACATCCCTTGCTTCAAGGGGGTCAAAAGTTGGAGTGATCAATGTGCGAGTCTACAGGCCATTCGTAGAAGAAGAGTTCATTGTTGCTCTTCCACACTCCGTCCGTCAAGTGGTCGTGCTGGGTCAAGTTGTGAACAGCGTCGCTGTTTCTGATCAGTCTGTACGGTCGAGTCTCTACAGTGACGTCCTGTCTGCCGTTACCTTCTCGCTTTCAAAGTCAGTTGCCGTGCTCGACGTCAAGTATGGTCGAGAGCAGATCTGGACGCCAAATAACATGTTCTGTCTCTTCCGCCAACTTGACCAACCGTCTATCAGGCTGGTTGACGAAGTCGACAACGAAGACGAGCAGTCAGACCTGGACATACTGCACTCTTCTATCAAGGAGTACACCTTTTGGAACGTGGACGACTCACCATCCGTCAGCGCTCCGCTGGTCCTCGGTCAGTTGCTTTCGAGCGACTCTGCTAGCAACGTTTCTGTTAGAACGGGACACGACAACCTCGTACAAGGCGGTGCAACTAGAACCGATATCCGTACTTCAAGCAGATCGATTGAAGCAGCATACGCCGTTGATACAGCTGATGTAGCTTTGGTGGCAGAGGAGAAGCTGCTCAACGACTTCGACATTCTGAACACCCTTCGACCGGGGGGGACTCTCATTCTTCGATTGCCAGGCGCCAAAGACGAAGATATCGAGAAGAGACTGACTGTAGGCGTACGGAAAGGGCTTGTTGGCAAGAAGGTTGAGCTTTATCTGCTTGACCCGGCTGTGGCAGCTGAAGCGGCAGAAAACAAAGCCGAGAGTGCAGCCTTGGAGAACTTCCTAATTCAGCTTGCATTTCTGCGGGTCGCTCGCAACGATCTTTTCTCGGCCGGTCATCAAAAGCTTGCAGCAATCAACGGCAACGATGACGTGCTAAATGCGCTTTCTGAGGGTTTGGACAAAGCTCTACGCCGCTTTGAGATTCCGTCGACGTGGGCCACGGTAGAACCTGAAGTGGAGAGTATTTCCTTGCCGAAGAGCATCAACGTAAACAGCTTTTCTGCTTTTGAGCGCATTGACCCCGAGCCACCTTCGCTACTTAAGGACTGGAGGATCGCCGCCAAGGGCCTTGCATTCAAGGAAGCTTATGGAACCCGAGCGGCTCTACGGCCCGATCTTGGAATCAAGACGTCTGTCGTACATGTCAAAGAACACCGCCGCCTGACGCCACTAACCTACGACCGTAACATATTCCACATTGAGTTCGACCTAGGCGACTCGGGTCTCAAGTATGAGATAGGCGAAGCACTCGGTATCCATGCCGAAAACGACAAGGCAGAAGTCGAGGAGTTCATAAAATGGTACGGTCTGAACCCCGATGAAGTCGTGGAGGTACCATCTCGCGAGGATCCGGATGTACTGGAGAACCGCACCGTGTACCAATCTCTCATGCAAAACGTTGACATATTCGGTCGGCCACCGAAACGCTTCTACGAGGCCCTGAGCGAGTTTTCGGATGATGACAAGGAGAAGCGAGAGCTCCTCTCGCTGGGTAGCGCTGAAGGTGCGGCCGAGTTCAAGCGCCGCGCAGAAGTCGATACCATAACGTACGCCGATGTACTACTCGAGTTCCCATCCGCTCACCCAAGCTTCCACGACATCGTCCGCATCGTCGCTCCGATGAAGCGTCGCGAGTACTCAATCGCATCGTCCCAGAAAGTGACACCGAACTCCGTCGCCCTGCTCGTTGTAACAGTGGGATGGGTCGACCCAAAGAGCCGCGATCGTTTCGGCCAAGCCACTCGATATCTCAACCAGCTCAAGATCGGCGCACCGGTCACCGTGTCCGTCAAGCCCTCAGTGATGAAGCTCCCGCACAAAACCACCGCGCCGCTCATCATGGCCGGCTTAGGCACCGGTCTCGCCCCCTTCCGCGCCTTCGTCCAAGAACGCGCGTGGCAGAAACAGCAAGGGATGGATATCGGCGCCGTACTGCTGTACATGGGGTCGCGCCACCAGCGGGAGGAGTATCTGTACGGCGAAGAGTGGGAAGCGTATCAGGACGCCGGGGTTATCACGCTGCTGGGGAGGGCGTTCTCGAGAGATCAACCGCAAAAGATATACATCCAAGACCGCGTGCGCGAAACCATGTCCGATATCCGCAAGGCGTATCTGCACGAAGAAGGATCCTTCTACCTCTGTGGACCGACGTGGCCGGTGCCGGATGTGACGAACGTGTTGGAGGAGGCTATTGCTGTGGACGCGAAAACGACGGGCAAGAAAATTGATCCCAGGAAGGAGATTGATAGACTGAAGGATGAGTTGAGATATGTGCTGGAGGTGTACTAGGAGTACATCGCACCGATTCTGTGATTATTTCGCGGCATATGTAGTTTTGATGCGTTTGAGCGTTTCAGAATAGAGCGGAGTTGGAGATAGAATCTCAAGTCACCCTTTTTGGTTGTGCAGTATGTTTGTTACCGGGAAACATCTAGCCGATTAAATTGACGTCGCTGGCAATAAGAGTTCAAGCGTCTGGAATGCTCCTTGTGAGTTGCGTTTTCACGACACATAGTCAAAATACCCAGCCGCGCCGACGTCGATTTTCAAGATTCCTCCCGGAGTCGTGTAGTTGTGACTAGTAAAGTAAGGAAGCGCCCCTCCGTTCGTACCCACGTATAGTATCTCCGAATCACATGCCGTGCGCCCAAACTTCGCGCCCGTTGGACCTGGGAGAGAGCCGCTCAATTCGAAGTTCTTTCCGTTCGGCTGGACTAATATGATCGCGGAAGGGTTTTGGGTGATGAATCCGTTGCCATCGTTGTCGAGGTCGAAGTCGTCGAGGCTGCCGAGCTCACCTGCGATGACCTCAGGGCTGCCAGCGGCTGAGCCGTCCGAGTTGATTGCAAGACGGACAAAGAGCTCCTGTCCGGTGCTGGTGTAGTAGACATAACCGTTTCTGTAATGAACACCGTTGACCCCTGCCGGCGGAAATCCTCCGGCTACCCCGCCCTCGGGCTTCATGTCTGCAAGACTGATCTGCGCTATAGCGCCGGTCCGGACGTCAAGGCTCCAGATGACGCCGATGCGAGTATCGGTGATGAGTAGGACACCGCGTTTTGCACTCACGGTCGTCATGCCGTCAAGGTTTATGGTGTCGGGAAAGTCGGCTACTTTACGCACGTTCCGAGGTGCGCCAGTAGCGTCGAAGCCGTGCAAGTCAACTTCCCATACTTGCATGGAGCCAGCGACTGGCGTGAAACCGCTGGCTGAGGTGTTTCCACAAGCGATGTAGAAGATATCAGTAGTTGTCTCTGTAAGACCAAACAGAGCATTGATGGGAGGTGGAAAGGTGTGGACGACGCCCGGTGCTGTGTTCCCTAGCGGGTCGACTTGGTACAGAGTTGGCGATGTAGGACCGACGGTGAGGATTTCTCCTGTTGCTCGGATCCCGATATTCTCGATGAAGAAGCCGAGTCCGAAGTCGACGACGGTGGAAGCGGTTAGGGGAAGTGGTAAGAGGCCATGCACCAGGGTATAGAGAACAGAGATTAAAAGTATAAGCACTTGCGGTGACTGGACCATCATTGCCGCAGTTAGGGTTGAGATTATTTTAGGCTTGTGCTTAAAAGATGGGACTGTGCGGAAGTTGTTGGTAGAAGAGGTGGAAAGCTTTTAATACTGAAATGCGACCTCGAAGGAAGCTCAAGCCAGCAACGTCTCGCATGTAGCATTGTTGTTGACGGGGTCCAGTCGGCAGTCCAACTTGGGAAATTATTCGGGACTTGGGGACATTTGGTGATAACGCAGGTCTTCAAGCCTTACTACCCCGCCCACTCCCACAATCTAGTGTGTCATAAGGTTAATTGCGTTATCTGCTTCCACATAGTCGTTCGCCCTTTGCCGGGAGCCTCCACGGTCTGTGTGCAACATTCGGTGAGCCGTGGCGCAAACGCCGTCTCGGTACCAATGTCAGGCGTTCCCCTGGTGATGTTGACTGTTGCCGCTGGGCCCGAAGTGTGAGATTGGTGGCACATCAGCCGTGAACACAGAAGTCGTTTCGACACAGTAGTCTGAGGGCTCCCTGGTGACTTTTTCCTTCGAGCTACGAAATTCACTCTCCGTGTTCCATCTGCTCTTCCGACCCTACCTCGCTCGCACGGCGCAGTCTTGTTCTACACAATTGAAGACTGGCGCCCTAGGCTAATCTAAAGCTTTATATGCCAATTAAATGCTTAATGCTGAGGCACGAACTGAATATACCAGATTTTCCAATGACATTTACTGAAACTACATCGCGCACAATCTTAGTAATAGGCCACTTTGAAGTACTTTGCAGGACAATGGCCAGATCGCAAAAGTTCATCCTCAATCAGAAGCGAAGCGGCTCGTTCAGGTCCATCTGCAGGCCTACCGAAAGCTGGGGGATCTGCTGGTATTCGCTTTCTTTGAGTATCTGTCTTGTCATTTGTAGAACCTGGACGTCCTTAGCATGCGGTATCAAGCCTCTTCGTTCGCGGCTCACCTCAATGTATGACCGATCAGCACCTCCTTTGCGCATACACTCCAGAAACGCCCATGACATAGCACCAACATGCGCGCCAGAAATCGTGGCATCGGCCGATGTTTGATCATCTTTACAGCCAGAGAACATCGTCACGAATCTACCCTCCTTGTCCCAGTCTTCTTGAAACTCTTCTGCCGCAAGTCCGGCTTCCTGGTGCTCGCCCATGTGGCTAAGGCCCTTGAAGAATGACTGGGCACCAGCAACCAGCTGCCTTGCATCATTGATCTTATTGATTGAGAAACCACCTTGGATGAGGTGAGACGCAGCGGACATTAGGTGCGCGCCTTGCTGTATATTGTCCACCATGCTGACGTTGCCGTCCTCGTCTGAGCGGTAGACGAAGGGTAGTTCAATGGCAGAACCACTGTGGCAGCAGTCGAAGATGACAAAGAGCGTGCTGTTTGGTGCCAATCTAGAGACAAGGTGGCGGTGAAGTGTGTCACTGTCGAGCTGTCCGTTTACCTCAAAGTCAACAGGTACTATTGATGAATCTAAACCTGACTCTCTGTCGCCATCGGGATCTCGAACTTGACTTCCGTGCCCGCTGTAATGGAGGAAACAGCAGCATCCGGGCTCACTGACGAGCCAGTCCATAGCTGCCAAAAAGTTAAGCATGCAAGCGCAGCCAAAAGGGGCTCCAACCATACCTGCGAGCATGTTGCGACCAGTAGGGTAATATGGACCCTCACGCGCGTCTGTAAGAACTACCATGCTGCGTTGGTCTGGTGGATAGCCACGCCATTTGAGAAAGTCAATCATGTTTTCTACATCTTGCTGGCAACCCCGCAGCGCATGCTTAGTGCCCGTGTAGTTGATGCCTATCAAAAGCGCTTTGCGTCGGCTCATTTTGTGAAGTCAGTGCAGTGATGCTTAAGAGCTTTGGTGTTTGCCTGATGACCGCGTCCGCTTTATAACTTATAAGCTATCTGGGCAAACGGGCTGGTCACGGAGACGCGCAGATGCTGCCAGGTTCACGCTGATCGAGGATTGGTCTGTGCGTTCTGATAGAATTCAATAGACAATGACACTCTCGCTGAGGTAGTAATATCACCAAACGAAAGTGCGCTGGTAAGGTAAGGTATGTGAGTGACGAACTTGCATGAGCACGTGAGCAACATTACGTTGGATGAAGAACTACGGCAGCCCAGTACGGTTGCCATTGCGGCCAACTGCTATGGCTGACCCAAATCTCAAATCGCTGATGGCCAACTTGATTTTACAAGCAGAGCAATAGTAGGACATATGCAATGCTCAATGCCCTGTGATTTAACCAAACCAACGTCGTGCGACATCACCTCGCTTGATATTCAATCTTTTCAGGCATCACAGAACAGGTTACAGTACCCAGATGTTCCCATACTTCCCTGCGCCAAGACAACCACGGCCTATGGATCCGGAAGCGTTTTCTCGGCGCCATTCCACGCTTGATCGTGGAAAGATATCTGCAATTGTAGATTTACGGTAGGCATGGACGAGATGGACTTCTCCGCGGCGCCTAAACGACGGCACGTCCGATCGCTCCGAAACTTGTTATGGCACAAGAAGTTCTACATCTCCACGTGCCAAGACTCCATGCTTAGTGGTTCGCACCTTTTCCGCGGCATGGAATTACGCATGGCTAGGTGCCTCAGGGACTCATGCTGATGCACTTATTCTTTTCTCTTCTCGACCGCCAAGTCCAGTGCCCAGATGCTACCATGCATCACCAAGTCTCATGTATGAATTCGACAAGGAGGCATGAAGCCGCGTGAGGGTGGGCGTAGAACGATTTTCGTTTAAGTTCCACACTTCATTAGTGCAAAGTGGTATCTTCTACCCTCTACGATCGTCATGGAACTTGAAAGTAGAAGAGTACTTGATCCCAGTACGTCCAAGATCGACACACGACGCTTCTTTGGCTAAAAGCATGAGCACTGCATCCTATCTCGCGCTTCTTTCAAGCCGGTCAACCTCTGAAAGAGGTTAAGAAAACATTATCTCTTTGCAACTCACGCTTCGTTTTCAGTTCACGGACCCTGAAAAGATGTCGGACGTCATCCAACCGCTTGGGTCAGAGTTCTCGATTTTCTCTTTTGTTCAGAATCTCTTCCCAAGCTCAGACACCACGAGCTGTGGAATGCGTGTTCAAGTTGCCCCTAGGTTGGCCAAACCGGAACGGTGAAACGTCTATCAATGGTGGAGGAGACTATCCGGACATTTGTCTCTATAATGACAATCACGAGTTCTTAGGTGCAGTCTATGACCTTGGCCATGTTGACAATGGCTCGTTCAAAGACGCGCCATCCGGCAATCGACGAACCAACAGCCCACCTATGCCCAGTTCGCCGGAAATAACGATGCGGTGTGCATTTCATATATCTCGCAAAGGTGGCCGGATGGGCACGTACAGGGATGGGTCGGCAATTGGGGACACCAGTGTGGATACCAGTGGTATTATAGTAACATGTATCTGGACCTGAAGCTACTGGAATGCACTTGGCTCGATGGAAATGGTATGAGTCCGCTCCTTTTCTGGACATCTCTCAAACATTGCGGAATCTTGCCGTGCGGCTAATCCGACTTCCAGGCGCTACCACTAACTTGACCTCGTTTGAAATTCACTTCCCCGATGTCAACGTTGGCACGGGTCCAGCGCGCGATCCGCAAGTTCCCGACTGGTACTGCAACCAGATCATACCTAATTACTTCCAGTACGGTAATGATCCAATCCATGTTTCCATCAACGACAACCGGTTGATCAAGTCCACCATCCCTGAAGAAAGCGCTATGGAGCTTTGTGCAAGCACTGCTTCGGTCGGACCGAGCTTTATCAACATCGCGGATGGCGTTTACTGTGACATGAGGACGAGAGCGACTCTGCCACTGTGCAGCGGAGCAGGGGATCAGACGTGCTTCGATTTGGATCTCTTGGCTAAAAAGATCGGAGGAGCTGTGACGGAGAACTTGACTTTCGACAGTATTGTTGAGTGGAACGGTGTCCAAGCCGTGACTGTCGCCTCCCTCCACTTTGGAGCGGGAAAGACAGCAACTACCGTGCGCGCATTACAGTTACTCGTCGTCTCAGTTGTAGCTGTCTGTATCATTTAGATGGCTTTGCTAAATGAACGGAGTACTATTTCATTACCACGTGCGCTAGGTCCTAAAACCCCATGTTCACAAATCGATGTTCTTATACGTCCGCCTTAGTCCTGATAATATCTGGATCGAAGATGAATAATGTCTTCTAGCTTTGGAACTGCCTCAGGAAGACCTCGGATCTCACGATCGAACCCCAGTCGCAACCCATGCCAGACCCTGCGGGGCTGCCAGTCACCCCTCCATTGATCCCATAAATAAAACCAGTAGTAGAGAGAGAGTTTTACAAATCTCGAGTACTTAACAAAGCCCTATCAAGTCGTCACAACTATTTCCTAATTATCAAGTGAAACAAAATATTGGACAGTGATGTCGGGAGTCATGGATTCTCTCCTACCCTCCAGGCCAGCAGCGGTGGTGAATGGGGACGACAGCCAAGTATACGATCTTATTGTCGTCGGAAGTGGATTCGCGGTATGCAATCCAACCGCCGCCAAAGAAGAATTGAGAGCCCGAACTCATAATGGTTCCCGCCTTAGGGGTCGATGACCGCCTTGAACTTCCTAGAAGAATGCAAGAAGTTAAACAAGAGAGGGAAGGTTGCCCTGCTGGAGGTTGGTAAGAAGGGTGAGCGCTGCGGAGCATCGAGGTGGACGATGGCATATCTGCGGTGAGGCACTGCTGCCACTTGTCGTGTGGTTGATCAGAGATCTGATGCTAGATGCAGATTAGACAAGAACAACCAATTTGACCTGGATTGGAAGCATGAGATGGCGGTAAGTTCGTTGTCAAAGAATAGTCGGTGTCAAAGAGCTGAAGCTTGGGCGTAGTTGGTCAGCAACGGCCTCGCCGATCAAGAATACTGCAAGAAAATGGAAGAGGAAGTCCCCGTCACGGTGCAGTATCTGCTTGACCACGGCGTCAAATTCAATCATCATGGTTGGGAATTCTAAGCCTCCCCATCTTGAAAGGCAAAGTAGCCGCTGACCGGGAAAGATAGACGAGAAGAACGTATTGCTGGAGTTTCGAACAGGTACCGAGCCTCCCTCAGAGTCGACATGGTGCTAAACGTCCAACCCTAACTGCATGTTAACAGATCAGCACTTCGTTTTCCCGGACGGTGGAGGCCTGGCTATCATTAACTGCCTGTTCGATCATATCAACAAACATGACGACGTAACGATGACGTGGGAGACGCAGGCCACCAACCTATTGACCACCGAAGCCGGGGAGATGCGTGGTGTCAAAGTTCGGAAGTCCGATGGCCGCATGGCTGAGGTACTGGGCAAGAAGGTCATGCTTGCGTGCGGTGGTTTTGAAGGTTGGATTCCTGCTGGTGTCAAGAGGTGCGGCTGATCTGGTTCGGTTTCAGGAAACCGGGAAATGCTGGCGAGGTATGTGGGACCGAGGACGGAGCACCTCCCTTTGATTGCGCCTGGTTTGAAACACAATACGGGTTTGGGACTTCGGATGGGACTGGAAGTCGGTAAGGCATCCTTTCGAAGCCGAACTTTTGTCATTGACAGAGCCGTGGTGCAACACGGGCCCTACATGGACCGGAGAATTTCAGCTCCCAAGTCTGCGCTTCTCCGTTAGACTGTTTGGAGTTAAAACGCTAATGGATATGATATCTTGCTTTAGGGGCTGCAACTGCGGGTTCCATGTCTGGCATGCATGTCTGTAAAACATTCGCCCTCCTTCGCATCGTCACTGATTGATTTTCTTGAAGTGCGAGCTGGTCGATACTCGCTCTACGAAACCGGACGCGGTACGGTGAACATATCTTCACACGTGATTCAGCATGGCTGACGAGTCCTATAGGTTATCTGGGGCCATGGATACGGGATTGTTGTGAACAAGTAGGCTGACCCTCGCTGTTCATATATCGATCCTCAACCTCGTCTAGGCAGTGCAAGCGATTCTATGACGAAGGCAAAAGGCATCTCTTTGCAACCTTCGAAATGATTGCCCTTGAGACTTGGCGCGACCAAGACCAGAAGGCGTACTTCATCACCGACAGTGTCATAATGAACAAATTCCGGTAAAGCCTCTAGACGCTCAACCGATGGGTATCGTCTGACCCTGAACCAGTCCAGGCTGGGTGTACGATACAACCGACAAAGAACCAGAACAGGCCGACAATATCGGGGAACTCGCTCAGAAACTCGGGCTTGATCCGGACGCTCTTGAAAAGACTGTCAACGAGTTCAACGACGCTGTTAACGAGAAAGAGTTTGATCTGTTGAAGCTGGATGGCAAGGCGACGACTGGATTGAGTCCGAACAAGACGAACTGGGCGAATCCGATCAATAAGCCGCCGTACTATGGGTCAGTTTGCTCTTCTGCTGTACTGATAGATCGTGTGGCGCTGACGTGCACCAGGTATCCGTTGAGTATGTCTAGGCTTTTCACTCGACTTTCGACAAGGTTGTGCTGACCAGCCCAAGCTTCAAACTTGACCTTTACCTACGGAGGATTGAAATGCAATCTCGACTCGGAGGTCCTGGCTTTGAATGGTGCTTCGATACCCGGTAAGAAATGAAAAGCTTTTTGGATCATCTAAGATTTATTGTGTATTGCTAACAGAATCCAGGTCTGTATTGCGCGGGCGAGCTCTCAGGGCTCTTTTATAATGAGGTATGATTTGCATTGTCTTCTTAATATCATACAGATCCCTCGAGCTGATCTATCCTAAATAGTACCCTCCAGCAACGTCCGTCCTCCGCAGCCTTACCTTTGGGCGTATTGCTGGATGCGCCGCCGCTAAAGCGCTGTAACGGGAGGTGCTCATTCCAGGATAGGCATGCTTGTTTGAAAGTGAGGTATGATTTGTTGTAAGTATGTCCATATCGAAGCTGGATTTTGAGGTTGTCTACGGTATGCGATCAAGCTCATTAGCAGCTAAAGGTCCTCAAAGTTGGACTTCTGAAACTCTCGGAGGTTCAACCAAACATAAGCCGCAAGCTAGAAGTAGCATGAACGGCCCGCGGTGGGGGAAGACGCAACCTTGGAAGCTTCCCCTGCGGGGTGATCGGCGGCCCCTTGTCTCGATCATCAAACGGCCTCCAGGTCACGTCATACGTAAATGCTTGCTTTACGAAACTGCGCCAAAGACCTCAAGTCTCTTGAGATGGGAGATCTCTCGTCGAACGAAGCGTGTGCTGGTTCGACCACTGACTCGCAATGTTTTAACATTCAATTAGCGCACACTGTGCCCAAGACACTTCTTTCGCTCGAGTATATCGTTCACAAAGCCAATACACGGGTTTGGACAACTACTGCCCCGGCATATGACCACCCCACGATCATCCATGCTAGAAGCATGTCTCTGCTAGTAGACCATGTCCGACCCTCCGGACCTCTCCGTCTGAGCTTCCTTTCGACTTAGCAGACCCGAAGAAGGCACATCTCTATCAATGCATTGTCATCAATGCTCCAAGACTCTTCATCTGCGATTCTTGACGACTTGGTAGACTCACTGGAGCACATCTCTACCGTGAATGGTCATCAAGCCTCCGTCATTATCCATCTGAGCTTCCTTTTGAACTTGGCAGACTCAGTCTAGCATACCACGATGCCTTCAGTAGAGAGGGACCTTGAAGGTGGGGATCTTGAAAAGCCAATGAGCAAACATGTCAACATCCGTGAGATACCAAGCTTCGTCTTTGAAGGCGACTGCTTACATGCCTCAAGCGCATAACAACCGTCAACCGCACGTCGATCGAGAAATGGTTGCACCCGACGACGATTCGAAAAAGAAGCCGCCGGACAAAGAGCATGACATGAAGGATGACATGGAACTTGTCGACTGGAACGGAAAGGATGATCCGGACAATCCGTGAGACCTGGGAAGCTGGAAAGATGCAGTCGCTTGGCTGAAGCATGACAGGTTCAACTGGTCAAATAAGAGAAAGTGGGTAACTACAATTACCGTCTGCTTTATGTACGTCAGATCAGTGCGTATCCGTTGAGGGCTACGAGCTGATGAATGACGGCAGTTCCATCCTTACGGGCCTGCCTGCCGGCTCGTACGGTTCAGCAAGCCAAGGCATGGAGCAACGGTTTGGGATCAGCCAGCAGAACTTCCCCACGCTATTTTGGGCTACCACGTCATGGAACATGGGTGCCGCTCTCTTTCCTCTGCTTTTTGTCCCACTTTCAGAGAGTGCAGGCCGCATGCCAGGCTACTTTGTGAGGAGATGTCTTCACATGCCCAGATTGTACTTTGGCTGACACCTGCCTTAGGTGTCGTACATCCTCTTCGTCATCTGGCTTATCCCTTCCGCAGTGGGCAAAAACTTCACGACGTACATTGTCACTCGCTTCTTTGGCGGTGGCGCCTCGTCAGTTGCTATCAATATCGTGGGAGGTACCATTACGGATATCTGGAAAGGAGATAGAGCTCGTAGTCTTCCCATGTCTATATTTGGCTTCACCTCCGTTACTGGTATTGCACTTGGTCCACTCCTTGGAGGTGGTATCCAAAGCGGACTCTATTGGCGCTGGTAAGTACTCATTGTTGAGGCAACTGAGCCCAGCTCAAATCCACCTAGGATATTTTACATTCAAATCATCTACAATGCAGCCCTGATCCCGATCTTCTGGCTTATCCTCAAGGAAACTCGCGCCGACGTGATTCTTGCCAAAAGGGCAAAGAAGCTGAGGAAACAGGGTCGAAAGAATGCGTATGCGAAGGCCGAACTGGATAGACCGAGCCTCATGACAAGACTGAAGGTATCTTTCAAGCGACCTACGAAGATGTTAATCACGGAGTTCGTCGTCATCTCATTCACGCTCTGGGTCTCGTTCGCCTGGGGCATTCTGTTCCTCTTTCAAAGCAGCATCACTCTAACATTCCAAACAAACTATGGCTTCAGCGTCTGGCAGACCTCGATGATACAGCTGGCTCTTTCTATAGGTGCACTCATTGGGACTATCGTCAATCCGATCCAGGACATGCTGTATCTGCGAACGGCAAGCAAAAACAAAGAACGGCCGGGGAAACCTATCCCTGAAGCCCGTCTCTACTTCTCCGTATCGGGCAGTCTACTCTTCACGGCAGGACTGTTTTGGTACGGCTGGGCGTCGTATCCACATGTTCACTGGATCGTGCCGACGCTGGGCATCGGCTGTGTCGGCCTAGGTATCTTCTCGATCTACTTGGCAGTGGTCAACTACCTCGCGGATGCATACGAGAAGTACGCCGCTTCGGCTCTTTCGGCTGCATCGTTGGGACGTAATACTTTTGGAGCTTTCTTACCACTGGCCTCGCAGTCTCTATACAAGAACCTCGTAAGTCTGCAGCTCACTACTTTCACCGACTGAACAAGACGCTAAAGTGGCGCGCCAGGGCTATCAATGGGCCTCGTCCCTCCTAGGCTTCATCGGTCTGGCGTTATCAGCCGTGCCAGTAATCCTCCTCATCAATGGTCCGGCGATCCGGCATCGCTCGCCCTTCATGAACGAAGCTTCCTTCGATGAAGGGGAGAGCTCCGCTCGCGAGGACAACCACGCCGGGTATGCTGAGCGGCGCAAGAGTGTGCAGGATGACAACAAGGGCAAGAAGTCGAGGACGAGGACTGGCAACCCGGATGTGGAGGTGGGCGGAGAGGGAGCGCCTGCTTGAGCGCACCAATCATATGATGTTTGCATGACTGCATCACTTGCGCCCTCTAAGAATTTCGCAATGCGAGACCTTTGGGAACAACGTCTTGAAGAACTTCAGTGGATGGCATTCTTCACAGGCTCGTACAAGGTGTGCTGGCTTTCGGACAAAACTCTGCCCCCATAAGCCTAAGATGAGCACATGGGGCTCCGTGGATTCTTCTGCTTCCGGGACCTGGACTATCTGGTCTTTATGCACCAAATTGAGCTGTGTTGACACGGCTGGGAGGGCCTGGGCGTATGCATGGCCATAGAGGACTCTCTTCCCTGTCGACTCATTTTCTTGTATTTCCATCGAGTTTTTGTTCAAGATACCACAACAATGAGTGTACGATAGTGTGACTGCCACGAGATAAATGTCATCGAAGACACGGGCCGAAAAGCGATTCTGACAGGTGCACAAATCCGCGGCAGGATACCAACCTGAGATGGGTCAAACTTAACCTCGTCTGACGGTTGGAGAGGCTGACGAGCCTGCGCCTGCCATACCGGAGCAGAAGTCCTAGCTTTTCATGCTCGTTAGTGTTCACGCCTCCGGATCACGAAATCCAATATTCGGTGGCGAGCAATTCAAGATATATGCTAGTGTCGTAGAAACTTCGGTTTCAGAGTTTCAGCGGAGCCGATGTCGGCACGCGCTACTAGCGCTGTATTTCGTGCATCCTATCAACCCGGCGATCAAGCTGTTGGCATGTTGCATTTCTTAATCCAGTCGAGCTTGAATCCGGTTGTTTGAAGTCTGATGAAGCAGTCAACTCTTCTGGTGATACTTGTCACTTGTCACGGGTCACGATTTCGCTTCCCTACGTCTTCATCAGTCCTACATAGCATGAATGCTGATGTCACTCTTCACTAAACCACCGGAATCATTATGAGGGGTTTCGCCATCGTTAACTCTCCATCCTCTGAAGGATTGAAGAAGCAAGGAATTTGTTTTTTAATCAAGGCAGACGCAGTATCCACAAACAGTTCCCACCTCCATCGAAGCATTTGGCGGAGTGGCCATACGATCGCCACTCCACCTTCATGATGCGTCTGTCAATACGCACACTAGCTACTAGTCTTGACAATCCAAGCGAACAGCCCTCCCGTATACCCGTGTCTTGAGCGCCGAGATTCTCACATTATGGCCTGTAATGGTATTAAGATTTGCGACCTTTGCCTTGTGTACAGCAGTACGAGCACGTTACGCGGACGGCGCACCTATATTACTAGGGGTAGCAGCGTACGGAATGATCCCATGCGTGAGACGTGTGATTTAGCATGGGCGAAGTCAGGTATGCCTTGTTCACTCGGTACGAAGTAGTGCAGCAGGCGACAGTAACAGGCCATCAAAGGCCAGTGTCAAATTCCAGACGTATGATGTGTAAGTATGGAAGAAGTCACTCACGCCCTCGAAAGAAGAAGAAGAATGTGTAAAGAGCGCAAAGTTCCGACCCGGAAAATGCATGATATATTCCCTCACTTCTAAGGACTTGTGAGGCACCGTTTGTACACTGAAGTATGTACCTCGTCTAACCACACACTCCGTATCATGCCGGCGCCAATGTACATGGTAGAATGTACAGGCAAGCATGAAGGGGTATCTATCTTGAACATGACTCGTAACAGCATCAACTCCGTCCCAATGCAGCGCAAACGTAACGTGCAATGAGTGTCCACCTCATGCAATCCATATAGCCCAAAACCCATAGCATCATAGTCCAGCGCCGTCGCTGTACCCTTACCACATCTTCCGTGTCTCATGTAGTTCCGCTCGTGAACTCTTCATGTAGTGGTGTATGCTACCCAGCTCAGGCCACCGGTTGCTCCGGAATTGCGCCAAATCGCGAATCAACAGGGAGCGTTCCCTGTTAATCGCGCCAGCGGGGTAGCCTACCGGCCCCGGGTTCACCCTCCTTTCCCAGCAGGGCAAGCGCCATAAACACCATGGCTATAGTGACGGAGACGACGAAGTTAGCGGCGATGTTGCCGTTGGGACTCGTGGCATAGGAGGTTACGGCGAGGATAAGGGTTGAGAATATGGTAAGTAGTATAGGGAAACTAAGATTAACCGACCATCAGTTGGAGTAAGTGTTGAGAGGAGACATCGAAAGGTAGCCGTGCAACGATGACGGCGACAGGTTATGGAGACGAAGACGAAAGGCAGATACCTTGGAAAACGACAATAGCCATAAATGCAACAATATAGTGCAGATAATATCCACCCTGCGAGGATGCTACCAAAAGATGTATAGTTAGCCTTCGGCAGACGATAGCGTAGAGAGGCTCTTACGCGTATAAAAAGTGGCTATCCTTGTCCTTCTGACTGACAGCAAGGCTAAATGTTATTGCAAAAGCAATGAGTTTCACTCCGGCGAAGAAAAGGAGGACATTTTTCAACTTGTCCGGATAGTCGTGGAGTCTGCTCCTTATTGAGTTGCGATATCCGTCTAGTGCAGTAATGATATAATGAAGATGGAGAAGGAGATAGTGGAAGCAAGCGGATGCGGCAGCAGACATTTTAGCCAGATGATTATCGGGCTGCTCAATGGGGCTGGAATCGGCAACAGCACTAATATGGAGATGTCCGCTATAACCCTCAGAATCTTCCCAGGGATTGGAGCTATCTTCTAAATAATGCGAGAGACTTGTGCATCCATTCATGTAACGGTTCAGGTGGTGGGCCGACATCGGTTGAGTGGTGTGGTGCGGTGTACGAGGAATCGTATGTGAAGCTACCGAGCTCCTGGCCTCCTCAATGTTCGCTTTCACCAAGGTCGTCTGAACGACACCTAAGAAAGTGCCATTGCTGGCTTGACGACCAGGAGTTGTCCCAACATCCATTGGCTGGCGGCCGCGACGGCCAATTTGTGGTGTCGAGCTGCGAGGCTGAGGCACGCCTTCCTGGTGCATTCGTGGTTGCGAAGTGTGGAGGGCGGTTGCCGAACCTATGGAGCGATGAGGGACAGAGCGTGAGACAGATTGGCTGGTGACCTCAGCGTCTGCTGCTCTGCACGATGTAGTCGAGTCTCTGGTTCGGTAAGGACCTATCGATGCAGGATGAGGTAAGAAAGAGCTTACGCCAGGTCTGCATAGCTTCCCTTCAAGCTACATTCCCGTACAGGTTGCGTCGCCGACGTCGCCATTGTAGCAGTGTCAAGCCAAAGAGGTACTGCAGTGCTGATGTCGGCACGTAAGACTTTCCAGATGGAGTATATAAGACAACTCAGAGAAGCGAAGTGTAAGGAGAGAGCTATGCAGTGGAATTATGCGAAGAGCAGTGGGCGGAGAGAGGTAAGTGAAGAGAGTAGCGACGGGGGAGGGTAGAGATTAAGAGCGAGAGCGGCGGACCACGAGCAGCGGGATGGGAGGTGAGGCTAGCACTCTTCGACTGATGTCTTGAAGTTAACGTACTCGGCCCAATGGCATGGCCACTGGGATTAAACGCTTGAAGCAGACTGATTATGTGCATGCGCAAAGATGATCGTAAAGGGCCGTTGGAGGTCGACCTCCAAGGCTGCTATGGAGCTGCGCATTGCAAAATCCTCTGCAACACAACTACAGTATGCGGAGCGACCCTTCAGTTTCACTTTAGACAGATGTGGCTACACAGATCACGAGTACATACGCACAGCCAGCTCAAAACCTTGGTACTACAATCATAAGCTCCCGTATAGCCGTCTGCCAATATCCGCCATCAAAACGACATGGGCGGGTTCCTGGATCGCGGACGTGTGGTTCTTACCGCTCCAGGCTGGTGGCCCCCGATCATGGTTAAGCTCATTCCGTATAGTTGATGACTGAGGAGTACGCGGGCCTTTGAACATTTATTACCCTGCAAGGAAGTTAATTGCGAGCCGCCAGCCTGCTGTCAGAGCGTCGGTTTCAACAAAACGTGACCCAGGGACAGCCCGCCACTGCCGCCCTAGGGTTGGCTACGGCTAACCCCTTAGCGACGATGTGCCTACTCGTGCCGACCCTCCAGGGCTTCAGCTTACCAAGAAAAGGGAGGACAAGACTTTTGAAAAGTATCAACGTCAATCTACGGCGAAATGGTGGTGTGAAGAGGCGGTGCAGACGAAGTGGTGATCGATCATGAACTCTGCCCAGATTTGAGGTTATGTCACTTACGCCATTCCGTTGGTGCAAAGCTTTAGGCTTAACTGCGCCCCGCTCCGTGATTCTTCGCTGTCAAGCTCGACCTGGGTATCGGAATAAAACGGTCCTACCGAGTGCCTGTGCCAACATTATGATATAACAGTAGGCGGCTGAGCGTCCCTTCGAAACCGCACCGACCGCACAGTATGCTGGTCAGGCTGTAGCTACAACACTGGAACACATTCAACGTATCAGATCCTGCCCCAGGGCACCGCATAAAGCACCGCATACTCAAGTCCGAGGCCTACGCGAATAAGTCGTGGCACCGCAAAATTCAAAGCAGCCAATATACATATATTATTTGCTCACTATACTCTAGATTAGAACCAATTACCATAGCAATAAAGGTTATATATAAGTACTAAGACTATTATAGTAGATACCAGGGACTAACACATCAAATCCAGTGATAGGTCGCAATCGCTTGTATGATTGTCCTCGCGTAAAGCAGTTTGCAGTGCCATGACTTACTCTCGTAGGCCTGGTCCGTCTTAACTGTAGTTGCGTTGCTCGCCTAGTTATGCAGTTGTACAGTAGTCGACTTGTAATGTTTGCTCCAGAGATAGAAAACAGCAGCCCTGCATCCATCCTGCTTATCATATTCTTAGACTGACCGAAACAACTATCCTTTGCCTAACTGCTTCCAAGCTATTATACCATACCAATTAGTATGAGCGTACTTTTTAAACTTGTAGTCTCATCGGTAACTCCGTACTCTGCGGTTTGTAGTATAGTTGCTTCCAGCAGGCCAGCCAATCTCTACTGTTCGATAGTTTAGTAGAAGTATATGAGAGCTAAAGAGATGTAAAGGTAAGGTCAAGCGGATTGTTCTGGTATCATAAAGCATCGAACTGTTTCTTTCTCTCCATTAGAGGCTTTCTACTTGCAGCCCAGGTCTCCGGGTACTAGTATTCAATCATTCCCTTTCGAGGTGTTAGACTTCGAGCTGTACGCAGTCGCAGAGCCTCGTTGCCTCTCCCGGTGCCTTATACAGAGAACGGTCGCATAGTGACGCGTCGGTCTCACTACAGCCTGGTAAGCCGTTGACTATTGTAGAGTAGACAGCATGCTGGCATTCATTAGTAGGAACAAAATGAAAAGCACAACGGACCAACGTGCAAAAAGTCAAGGCTACATCTCGCCTCGATTACGTTACTCGCACCTGAACATTTGCCGCCAGTCGTCGCACCTCACTGCGTTTGAATGTTGGCGCGTGTACCTACCTACCTTAGGTACTTGATTGCCTTATCTGAGCGTCAGGCGACCTGCCACCTGCATAAGTAACGTTCCATAGCCGGCAGCGGGGCGCCACACACAAATGAAGTGTGCTTCCCACAGCGCTGCTATTAATTATCAAGGCCATTTTAGGACAGAACTTGGAGCTTTTCAGTTCTAAGTACAGATCTATATACATAGTAAACGAGGAGCACTACTGTTCAGGACTTTAGAGAAGGGGATGAGTGCCAGGAGCGCGTCGCGTTTTTGGTGAGGCCACCGGCAAATCTGTACGACCGGCTCCGGAAAAGTGGCCCACGTCTTATGGCATGCCTGGGCTTCAGGCCTGACGTAGTGGCGTTCAGCCGTCCGCTAACTCGAGATAGACTACCTACCAATAGGAATGAAGCAAATTATAGTACAGCCTTAGCCGCATGGTTCAAGGCAATTGGGACAGAGAGCAGAGCCTCACAAAGCCAGGCACTATACTCAGTCCAGCCTTAGCCGCCTGGTTCAAGCCAATTGGAACAGAGCAGAGCCTCAGTAAGCCACCTACAGACACTTGTCCAACGATATATCCCCGGCGCCTCCCCGATCACATCCCTTACCTACGAGTTCTTTACGGTTACCTGCCAGCTGCAGCTGCCCGCTAGTATGCCTAAACCTAGGCCGGTTGCTAAGAGTCAGCCGCTGCACCGCTGCACCGCCCTCGCTTGCATCCCATACCTTAAGAGAGCCGCTTCGATGGGGCTCATTGAACATCACTCCAGCAACTACAATAGGCATGGGCACTCTCCCACCATCGACTGCGCGACGCGACATCCACGTATCGAAGTGACGGCATCTGCATCATTACGACTTCCTCTTGCGCATAACTAAGACATCTTATTTCAGGTCGATGCCGCTTCCAGTCACCGACACGGCTAAGGAAATTAACGACGACCGGAGTTGCATAATTTCTTAACACCACATCGAAAAAGTCACAAATAGATGATGAAACTGGAAAGGTCGGTAGACATGTACGGTCATTCTTTGGCGCAGCTGTCACTAACGTATATCCGGTTGTGTAGAGACTCCGACGGTTGGTGGAGAGCGCCGGCTGCTTCGCAGATGTCTTGCGAAATTGCGGACGAGACGTGCGTTCATAAACATCGTTCGGTCCTGGCCTGTGGAGTGTTGACCTGCGTGCAGTGGAGTCGATGAAGCCGCGATTGCTGATTTCCTTCACGCTTCGAGTATCCAACAGTTAGAAGATTCCTTCGACGACGCTGGATGGACCCACGGACCTGAAAAGGGATCTTCGCAAGAGGAAGCGCGCATGAGCTGCCTAATCTGCACAAAGACCTCCTATGCCGGGTTTCGTAGGGTTGAAGATATGAGGCGATTTGATAACAAGTGCGAAACCACGATGCCCTCTGTTTCGCTCGCAACGGATTAACTTATGGATGCAGACCACTCCGCAGGACATCGCTTGGCCGCTCCTTCATACCACGGCTAGCGTTCGTGATGGAGGTCGCTAGCACAATCCTTTGCATTAGACGACTCCCAAACCTTCCCATGCGCTCACCGCTGGTCATTTTGAATGTCGACATGGTAGGCAGAATTCTCAATCCTTCCATCACCCCAACCCACCTTGACCAACGGTGTGGCCAAAAAAACTGTTGCTCTGACTTCTCTCTCGCTCAAAATGACGTCTGCTTTCCGCACATCGCTCCAGTACCAATGAGAATTGCAGATGCTAACTGTACAAGCTATTCATGTCTACGCAACCATTGGCCTCTCCGCCGTCGCCGTACTGCATCCTCGTCAACGCCCTCTTATGTTCTGCCTGGGCCGTCCTCTTCCTCTACCTACACCACCGCGATCCGTACCAGCCCCATATCCTAACCTTCGTAACGATACCTTTTGTTGTCTGCGGTTGGCTGTGGGCTCTCAACGGGCCTGACTTCGTGTTCCGCTGGCTGTTCTGGGGTGTTCTGGTTGCGGGGTGTACAAGTGCCGTGGGACATCGCTTAGCAGGCTTGTTTACGGCAACTCATATGAGGGCAATAGATGGAGAGGAAGGGGATAACACAGAGAAACCCGTGGAGATGGTGGTTGCCTGAGGCTTTCCGGAGCTGAAACAAGGTCATTAAGTCTGGACATCAAGATTGAGGCAACATCAAGACTTGGTTGCTGTTGCTCAACCAGAGCTGTGTTGGAACGACGTTATGGGCTCCACTGCATATATGTTTGTTGCAGTTGATTTACTTTACCTCCAGCCTTATCATGAAGGCCGCAAGGTCCGGTGGCGCGTCTTAGTATTCGATATATGCGAACATGCTTTGCTACCGAGTTTGACATCATTGGGCAGAACACGAGTTACAATATATGATAGTTCGCAGCATAGAACATTGTCGTGAAACCGGGTAGTTGCACCGTTAGAATTATCCTGCATGTCAAGAGAGCACTGAATACTATATCGGGTAGGTCTAGTTGCAATGGAGTAAGCCTTAGGAGCTGTTCTAAAAAAATGAATAGCTACAAGAATGTAGCACTATCGTCTAAAGTGCACAAATATAAAGAACTTCTTTCCGTCCCCGATCCTAAGTTCCCACATGTCAATACACCCTGTAATAAAGGTTGTGTCTACAACCTCCACGCACTTCCATCACCTTCTATCCTCTACTGCCGATGGCCCGTCACTCACGAAAATGCCCATGAACCTCTCGCTCCGAACCGCTTGAAAAATTCCATGTCCGCCGCGTCTGCATGTGCCGCTAACGATGACACAGCTTCAAGAAGCTGGCATACCAAGGAGCCTCCAACATCCATCAACCCCCTTTTCAGACATGGGAAAAGAGGTCACTGGTATCAATGTGCGTAACTTGCCGCAGCGCCAACAGAACGTTGTTTTAATATAGCACCGGCTGCCTCGTCCGGAGCGTTTGATGTGGTTAGGTATCCTGATGCTAGTTCTTCCCCCTTATATCATCATTAGGGTAAGGAAAATTGTTGCTGCAAATATCTTTAGACGTCGCATTGAGCTTGCCAGCGGACAAGTCGCTCTGGCCAGTGTGAACAGGAACTGGGCAGTGCCAACTGAGAGTATGGTTCGGTAGAAACTGAGTTGAGGAATTCTTGATGGTTGCTAAGTACAAAGATAGTCAGTGGTTTGGAGAAACACCGCAATGACCTCGTTCGCGTTTGCTTAGTACCAAAGTAGTCATTGGTTTAAGAAACACGGCAATGAGCTCGTTCTCGTTTCAGCCCGTGCATGGGGGTCGCAAGGGTGGTACTCTAAGAATATAATTGCTTTCTCTGGAATACAAGCGAGCAGTCTTGTGAAATATGTCAAACAATGTCGTGCTCAAAGTGTAAAGTGTACCTCATGCCACAATGATAGTGTATAGCGCGAAAGGGCCTATGCTGTGTCCGCAAGTGAAGCGATTGCAGAACAGGGAGGACCCCACTGCATGCAGACTAGTTCCTTAAGATCGCTGATACGCTTTATGTAAACCTAGAACCACGACCGTGACAGAAACCCTCCAGGCGCTTGTGTCGGTCAATGCTTTCAATCTTTCTTCACGGCGACGCAGGCATCTGAGCCCATTGCGCTAAGGACAGTGACACCTGACCCGCGTTAGCCCAAGTGCTAGGAAGCGTTTTACATCACAGGTCATGCGCTTACGAGCCTGCGTTCCGGAATCCATGATCTCTTGAATGGTCTGGCCGAGGTCGCCCTCTGGCAGCGGAACATCGTCCTTGGTATTGCCGTGCTCGCCCGTGAGGACAAGATAACCGTCTTCTATATTGCTCTGCATTGCCCCATTAGCTCTGCGTGAGTCGAAAATCTCCAATGAACCCCACCACTGTATATTCTTCCCTAGAGACAACAGGGACCTCGACCTTATCAGTATACAGATAAGAGTCTTCCAGCTTCTTGCCGGTAAGGATGTCAATGCCGAGTACTTTAATCTTTCGCTGTCCGCTTCCGCGGCTTTCGGCTTGGGACATCCCATCGATTTTGCAAGGTCTGCCCTTGATCAAGATGAAGCCGTTTATGTACAGGTCATAACATGGCACAAAGTAAGTCGGTGAAGTGCTAAAGCCAGCATTCGCTGGGTTCTTGTGCAATAGCGCCGTTAGATCACAGTTGTTTTCCTTAGGCGACCGTATCTAGCAAAGAGCATCGGGCGAACGGAAGTGACCCCACTGTAATCACAAGGGAGAAGCGAGCACTTACATTTAAGGAGCGGTCTTCTGCCATTTTTTTAGGACTGGATGAAATCTTTTACGCTTGTAGTAGGCAAGGTATCTGGGAGAAGGGAAGAGTGTCTGTCACTTAGCGAGCGAGGAAGTAGCGGGTTGACGTCTTTGAACAGAGCATGAGGATATAGCCACATCGCCAAGTACGAATGCATTGGTCTTTTCTGGATTTTTACGTCACATTCTGCAAGCAGATCCACTTATGCATGTACCGCAGTAGCATTATGGAGAGAGTGGATATGCACTGCCGCACAGCTGAGGAGAGAAGTGACACAGAGCGCTTGTATCAGTAGCCACCCGGTTGGAGCCATGCGGAAGGACTAGCGGTCTGCATCGTCACAACAGAAGTCATTGCAACTTCCAGGGCTTTGTAAGAACCGCTTATCATATTAGTAGGTGTAAACCATGCGTAAATAAGCGTAAGATGCAACTCTGAAACGTCGAACGTTGTGCCATGCCTAAGCAGAAATCGCGGGGTTGAAGAACGGGAAACCTACTCTCGGATTATAACCTACTCTCGGATTATTACGAAGTACCTAGCACGGGCGATTCGGCCCGTTGTTTCTATTACGGCAAGTAACGCCACACCCATGCACCCGGCAGACCCCCCGCAAATGCAGAAACGAAAGATGACGAAAATCCATTTTTCCTGGAACAGAAACCAAACTAGAAGGGGTTGGAACGGGATGCCGCAACCCAGGGCTTGTATCTCCATCAAATCAGGGAAGAGCTGCTTAGCACCGTGCGTAGAGCTGCACGTAGGCGGCATGAACACCGTCAGCAGAAAGGCAGTAAGCGCACGGGCTACAGATTGGGCTGTTAGAGCACTATGGTGGCCTCGGTGTTAATTGTTACGGATGCGGTACGGCGGCCTATACAAATCGCCGTACACATGTTAACAATTAACTACCTGGTAAGGAAGTAGCTGGGCGGTTTCATTATTGGAGGTGAGATCATGGTGACGGTAGGCTTGGTGGCCTTTTGGGTTTGGAGCCAAGGAAGGCCGAACACTGTGGATTCTTGGTTCTGATTCCGACGGCTGAAAGCTAAGGGGATAGCGTGGTTGGTCGTGTCGGATCGTTGATCCTCCTTCCATTATTACACCGTGCGTATGGTATACAGCTCAGACAGCGAGGATAGAGAAAGCAGCTAGTTGCAGGAAGGGCGAAGCATTTTACATCGGGTACGAATATTCTAGACTGTGGGAGGATGGCCAGCAAACGCTAGAATGCTGCTTCATCGTAAGCACATTTCCAACCAACGCCAATGTACAGTAGATGCATCACGCCTCGCTATTCGCTTAGATGTGCAATAATATAGCATTGACAGGGTACGACGTCTGGACGCGGCAAGGATGCGCAGTTGTCAAGGTTGTGTATGACACAGTTCTAGATCACACGTCGATATAGATTTCCTCTCCGCGGATTTCCCAGTCATTGTTAGTTATGATGGTGCCGGCAAGCCCTTCCTAGGAGGTAGCGGTTGCCCAGCTATGCTCCTCTGCCTCTCCGCATACTCTTTCACCAGAATCAAGCAGTCAATCTCCTGGCATAGCCTCTTCCTTCTCGCAGCCGGCAACAGCGTGGCAAACTCAAGTCCTGACGCCCTCTCTACAGCTTCAACTGGTACCTCAAAGTCCTGTAGCGGCTTGGCATTCGCGATCTGCGCATTTGGCAGCACGAACGCGCCTAGCGCGACATTCCCGGCGGGTCCTCTGCCGTCCTCCGCAAAGATGACCTTGTAGAAGTGCGTAGGCACGGCGATGTTTGGCGGCTGCCCGATGACTTCGTACGACACGCGCCACTTCCCATCCGTATCTCGCCGGGGCAGATATAGCGGGCCAGTAACGATGCGCACAGAGGGATACTTGTGTGTCAGCCTCCGGCAGAAGTCTTCAAAGTGTGCCCAGTAATCACGGTTGAAGCCGTCACCGACTTGCGGGCACATGTTGCTCAGCAGGAAGGTGCTGTCCATGGCTTCTTGGCTCCATTTCGCGTCTGCGGCGGGGACTTGGTGGCCTCTGTCGTAGCCGGAGCGGAAGTAGTCTTTCAGCTTGGCGCGGAACTTCTCAGGGACGGAGGTGTCTTCGAGGAAGACGCTGTGTCTGCGGTCGGCGTTGTTGGCGGCGAGCGATTCGGGGGTTATGTGCTCAGCTACCCAGGAAGGGTTGCGTGTGCGGCGGTCGTATGCGGATGTTAGGGAAGGGGCGGGACGAAGCTCTGATATAGGCCCTGGGAAGCCGTATTGGAAGAGGCCTGATGGATTGACAGGCGGTGGTATCGGTAGGAGGGCTTTCGCTGGGGGAAGGGCGGGAACTGAAGGTGCCGCAGGTGCTGGCGAGGTAGGAGATGAGACGGTGGTCGTGCTTGTGGCAATTGAGGGTGTCTGAGGATGTTTTCTAGAGGAGAAGATTGCTGCTGTGATAGCTGCACCTGATGCAGCTCCAGCTGCGGCGCAGATGGCTAAAGTTGTTTTTGACATCGTGGACCGTGGTGCCGTGGCTTCTATAGCCTTGGCATTGTAACTGACCGGTCATATAAGAAATGTAATAGAGCGCGATAGAACTGTTACGCAACAATATATTTGCACCTGGGCAGTAACTCTGCTGGCGTAAGCGCCACGGCGCGTAGCCAACTGCAAGGGCGCGTGGGGCTGATCACGCGAAACGTTGTCACGCGAACATTCAACCTTCCGGAGAGACGACGTACATTTCCGCATAACAGGGGTTGTGGCGTCGTCAATCCAGACATCTACAGCCAGCATAATCTTTTCAGACTAGCTACATATAGAAACGAGACTTGACTGAGAGATCAGATCAAGTTTCGCTGGCCCAACAAATGGCTTTCGACTTCGTTATTTTAATAAAGTTCACAGCTATTCTGAGTCCAGAGATGAAGTATTTAGTGGGGGGTCAGCGGACGCAGAATTGGGAGTTCGTCTATTAGCCAAGCTTGATTGAGATCCTCCCAGTAACTTCGCAAACGTTACGATTTCATCAAAGTTGTAAAAAAACCTTGCGGCATGCACTTCGTCTCTAACCCGCAAATGCCAAACTCCTCGCTTCAAGTGCTTCCTAATACCATTGGCGCCAGAGTTCATGTGCCCATCTCACGATAATTTGACGAAAGCTACCGCGTTCAGTCAGCTAGCATCTACAGCAACTCCCGGCTGGAAAGGGAAGTAAGGTACTTACTTGCATCAATCTGCCTAACCTGCGGCAGCGCCAACCTCACCTTATTCCTGTACAACACAGGCTGCCTCGTCTGCAACGGGTTGCCTTCGAAATACACCGTCTCCAGCGCCTCCTTATCTCTCAGCTCCCTTTCCACTTCTGCAAAATCCCCCAGTTTGCAATAACTTGCCCACAGCTCCTCCAGCTTTTTCAGTGGGCCGAGGTCGGTGAGGTGCTCGATGGGGTTGCTGGAGATGTCGATGACGCGGAGGGACGTGTTGGAGGAGATGCCGGTAAGGGAGGTAAGCAGGTTGTGGGAGATATGGAGTTCTTCCAAGGAGGTTAGGCCGGAGAGGTTGGCAAGGGTGGTGAGGCGGTTTGATTGAATGGAGAGAATTTTAAGGTTGGTGAGGGTGTCGAGGCCCTGAGGAGACGATCGGTTAGCTTAATTCAGATTTCATGATCCTGTGGTGGGTAGCGCATGCCTTAAGTTGTGTGATCTTGTTCTTTCCAAGCCATAGCTCTTCGAGTGCCGTAAGAGTCTCGAGATTCTCGATTTCCTGGATTACTCTCAGTATGTGATCTTAATTGTCGACCTAACCTGTGCCCACTCGTATGTTGTTCGCTCCCAGTTCCAGGTTACGCAGCTTCGTCAAGCCTTCTAAACCCTCAATTTTCCGTATCCTGTTCTGCACAAAGTATAAATCCCTCAGCTCCTTCAACTGGTTGACATTCCTGATATGCTTTATCTTGTTGAAACTCAGGTCGAGGCTAACTAGTTTGACGAGGTCGTCAAGGCCGTGAATGTGTTTGATGAGGTTGTCGTAAAGGTCCAGCTCTTTCAGGGTAGCGTTGAGGTTACTTGGAAAGTCGACATGGTGAATGAGGTTCTGGCGGAGGCAAAGTTTCTGCAAACCGAGCGGTTAATTCAGCACCTTCCGAGCCATTGCAGGTCTAGGCACAGAGTACTGACCTCAAGTTTCGTGAATCGATCCAGTCGCAAAGGTGGGAGCTTTAATATTCGGCAGTGTACGAGGTCTATCTCCTGCGCCAGTAACCAGGGGTCAGTAGTCTGTGGATGGGTGCAGCGTGCCAAGGTTGGAGTTCACACTTCAACATCGTCCTCGTCATCCGCTAACAGATCTACCGCAACCTCTGTCAGCTTTCCTACAAATTCAGGCTATTTCTGAAGTGCACCTTCATCCGCTTCGATCTGCTCAGGCGGAGGCGCATCTTCGTCTGAGTATTCTGGATCTGACAACGCTTCAGGATTCGTCAGGATAGCCTTCTTCTCTACGCGTAGTTTGCCATCCCAGCCTTTGCTGTTTCTAGGGGACGACGTCCTCGATAAGTCCAGATTGGGTGTAGTTGTGCCGTTACCGATTGGAGTAGTCGAGCCATTAGCTGGGGCGGTACTGTCATTAACAGGCTTGGTGGTGTCGTCGACAGGTGTGCCATTGGCTGTCGCCATTGTGGGAAGTGTTGAATGGATGCGGTTCCGAGAGATTCAATGCCATACGTAGGAGGAGTAGCTCAGGAGTAAGTGAAGTATGATCTCTGCTTTTTGCGGACGACGAACGTTATCGTTCGGTCAAGGGTTGTCGTTCGCCGTCATTTTCACGTGCCTGGCCGAAGCTGAAAGCGCTGGAGAGGTTACAATAGCCGACTTTATCAAGCTTACTTGCATTGGAATATTGCAGCATTTTGATGTGTATCCAAAAAGAATCTATGTTAACAAGCTACTGGTATGGGAGACCTCCTTTCAACCGCCGCTTGTCCAACTTTGTGATTGTCATCACTTAACATACTGTTTGCTCCACGCGTCCCGAGTTGAAATAATATCAATTGTTGCTACGAGAAACAAGCTGTGTTTCTCAGTGGTATCAAAGCCTCGCCTCTCCACACTGCCAACAAAACAAAGGAAAGACTCCCAGACCGGGACCGCTATGCAAAACCAAGAAAAGTGCGCGAATGCTCACAGCGCACGAAACATAAGCTCCCTCTTCTGATGTGCTTGCTCCCCATCCATCTATTGTACAATGTGAACCACTCCATAGCCACAACTACAGAATGCGGTGAAAGCTGCCCGGCAGGGTCACTTCTCACAACAGCACGAAGGGACTTCAGAACAAGACAAAGAGCACAAGTCCGCTAGAAATTGAGCGACGATAGCCCGCAGAGCCCTCAAGGCTGTGCTTGGTTAGTAAAACAAAGACAAGTACAATCTATACCCCGAATAGGACTTCCACGAGCATGCGCTCGGTCCGCGACTTAGATGGAATTAGTGTCATAAGGATACGTCCAGTACCAGACTGACGTCCTGGACCTGTGGGCCGGCCAGGTCTTCAAGCACTGGTATCAGGTCGAGCAGCTCGTTGTCGTGTGCGTCCGAGAACCAACTGCTGATGGGAACGGCATGTTGCGGATGGAAGATGTACGATGTAGGAGAGTTGTCGATGATGATGGTTTCCCGCAGATCGCGTCCGACTTGTGATAAATCCTATGAGGGTTAGTTACTACAGCTTGGATATTGGGCGTTAGAATAGAAGCTCACCTTGACGTAATTACCCTGGTGATTGTAGCAGCTTTCACGAAATAATCGATGATGTATCACGTGATGTATATCCAGCTGATCAAGTAGCGGGTCACCATACTTCAATAAAGTCAGCGAACGAAAAGTCTTTTCCATGACAGCGGGACTCTACCTTTGACACAGAGGCTGTGAATACCACGACCTCGTACAACTCGCCTACCCGCTTCATGAACTGGTCGACTCCGGGCCGTTTGATGACATACACGTTGTGGTACTGTCCCTCGATCTCAACAGGTATCGTAAAGTCTGCTTGATGCAGTATCTGCTTCGCAATTAGCGCATGCAAGTTACACCTAGAAGATAAGCGGACCTTAAAGCTGCTGTGCACCAACGTCTCATCCAAGTCAAGCACAAGGCATTTTCGGCCTTTCATTTCTGGCCGTATCGGTGGTAACAACCACTTCTGTTGCTCCGCCGGTGTCACCGCTTGCGATGTGTCCTGGATACTGGGCGTTGATGATTCATGCGATACTACTTGAGCTTGACGTTCTGATAAGGGTGGCGGAGGGGGCAAGTCTATCTTTGGTTGACCAGACTCAATCCGCGTAGATTGCGGCAGCCCGGCTTCAGGCGTTGGGTTGACTTCATTTGCGGCGATGGGTACTGACGGTGCGGCGTCGGTCATCTCTATATCTGTATCTAGTGCTTCCTGTTGTGGTGTTCTGTCCGAAATCAACTGCTCGGATTCTGGCGAGATTATCGGTGTAGGCGCTTGAACATTCACTTGAGGTGCTGCACCGGACGATGGGCCCTGCAATGTGTCCCTGTTCGTGTCCATGTAGCCAGCTTGTCTAGGTAATGGAGGTAGAGGCTCATCTTCGCGTCTTCGATCATTCATAGATTCTTCTTTACCGAGGGGATACGAGGCGTCCACCGGGCCGGTTAAAATGGGTCTCTCCAGGGTGGCATCTCCCGCCATATGGTTGGGAGCTTTTCGATCTTCTGAGAAACTGGGGCGCTCTGGATACGTTGACACGGCTCCCTTTTCATCTATAGGTTCTTTTGAGTCTGCCGCACTCGTTTGCGCGGTGCTTGATCCGGTAGCGGCCACAGGCTTCTTAGGCCCTGCCACCGTCTGGGACTTACGCCCGTTTTCCACTTTGGTGGCCTTCTTTGCAGGTGCTGGTTCTTCATCCGCATCAATCGCATTTCCATGCTCAGGTATGCCACAGCATTTCAGGAACGCCAGGAATTGGTAGACTCTTCTCCGTCTGGGCTTGCCGTTCCCTGAGACGTCGTGCCCATTCCCTAAGGGATCAGGTTTATAACCCTTCTCTGCGCTCGAGCTCAGGCGTCGTGAGCGCCGGCTGCTTGAAGTGCTTCCCGCCCTCCTTTTGCCGGTCAAGCTGAGCTGAGAACCTTGCTCGATACTTTCCGCGGGATCATTAACAGTAGCCCCACTCAACCCGGTGTCTTTTGAAGAAGGTTGTTGGCTTGCTTGCGCCGAGCTTTGTGGTACATCGAGGAATGTCCTGTTCCTTTGAGATTGGCTCTGTTCTTGAGATTCTTGATACGGGTTCGGCGCCGAAGTCGTACCCGATTGGCCTGTTGACCCAATCTCTTCAACTATGGGTATACCTTTGGATGATGTGCGAGTCGGAGGACGAGGAGGAAAGGAGGTATAGGCGCTTTCGAATTGCGACGGAGGTAACTTATCTGTAGCTACCAAGTCAACGAAGTTACAACGACTGCAGGCTTCTCCAACGCAACAAATCTCGACCACAAATAGGACACATTGATTGCTTAGTTCTTCGAGGTCGTGTGCTCTAAGGATGTAGTTATTACCTTGGTTGGTTGAAGCGAAATCCGCTGGTCGTTCTTCTGGAGCTCGCCCAACCTCTTCGCTCATGTCCGGCGACGGCAGCCTTCCCAAGGCCTTGGAACTCGATTATTCGCCGGCTTGGATGAGTATACAGTAACGAACGTCCCGGTACTACTCTGCGGATTGGGTATCGTTCTTGCCCTCTCAGTCCGGCAATAGTGATTCCCCGAGTTGGAAGCTTGCGCCGGCGCCAGGGCGTGCAATGTGATGCGCGCAACGACAGTTGGAGCTAATGCGACGAAGATGCGAACTGTCTCTTGTGCTTGTGGCGACCGAAATCTCGTTCGGCGAGTTTCTGCAAGTGGGCTTTGCAGGTGGTTATACTTGAGGCTGGTGTGTGGGAGTTGGCTAGCAATTGGAGATGTTCCGTATTTGGCCTAGCTGAAATGAGGTGCAGCAGTGCTATCCCCCGCAAGTCAGTTAGTAAGGCCTAACCTCTCAAGGACAACGAAGAAGTATATCCCCGTAAGTACTCGTACGCGGTAGTAATAGTATACATGGCATAAAGGTAGGTACAATAGAAGAGCGAGCAGGTCACCACGCGACCGGCCGTGAGGTGTGTTAGAAACGGGTGTAGGGTCGGTACCTGAGATGTGGAAGAGCCACACGGGCCATAGCGCTTCTTCGTAGAAGCATCCGTAACGCTGGTCCATCCAATAAGCACGGCTCTTCACGTTGCCATGCATACATTGGCTGACTTCGAAACTCAGGAAGAAGGCAGAGTCGGTGCCGCTATTGAATGTGCCGGCATGGACCCCTACGAGATATGCATTTACCGTTCTACGGGACGACGATGGGACGGGATGGAAAATTTGACAATGGTACTGTAGGTAAGAGTTGCCTATCACGGCCCGCTCTTGGAGGTGTGCCTGGGCGGGAGCGGAAATCTCAACGGTACCAAAAAGCAATTCTACGCCATGATCAGCAAGATGCGGGCACAGTAAGCACCGAAAGATGTGTGCCAAGCGGTCCATCAGCGGTTCGGTGCCATCCTACCAGAACGTACCCAGCCAATCCAACACGGAGTCCTTGGCGGACTGCTTGGTCTAACATGCCACATTGAGCGACATAAACCCAATAAGACAATGTAGACCCTGTCTACCAACGTCGTCTCGAATGATAGAGTGATGTGGCGCGTAAACAGCGAAGAATGCTTCGATGCTCTAAGCATGCCCTACTAGTGAAAAGCTAGCGAAGATTAAAGACCGAACTCGGAAGAATTGTAAGACAGTGCTGCAGTGCCAAAAGTCGAATTCTCTACAATGGCACGAATCAAGACGACAAAGCCTAAAAATGCTATGAGGCGCACGTGATAGTAGGTAGAGGACTGCCGCAAATATAATGCCACTCGCCAGTTTATGCGGTTACCCATTTGAATGTCCACATCAAGATATGCCGCTCACATTTGGGATTACTATTTGAGAGAGGCCATCCTCAGACCCAACGCTGTATGACCTCCAGAACAATAGTTAAGATAGAAGCTTCACATCTCTATCACCTGTTTCCCTTGCGGCTTGTCCAGCGCGAGAAGTCAGCCTTGTTAGGATCGACAAATCCATCTTGAGGTATGCTCACACCGCAGGATGTGAACCATACGAGGTTTGCCGTGGAAATGCGGCGCGGACCGCTAAGCCTTGTGTAGGCGTAGTCTGTTCAAGGAGCTGTTCCGTGTCGCCGTCAATATCCTGCCTTCCCCTTCGAGCATCGAATGTCGAAGCTTTCCTTCTGATCTGTGCCAGGAGGGGGATGGCCACGCCATTGTCGTCCGTGGTGGCCTGCACGTGGTCGTTGGTGGTTTCGTGAATTTGATCATTGGTGGTTGTGTGATTTACGTCGTTGGTGGTTGCTTGCGCCGTCGCATTATCCCTGGCAATTGGTAGTAGGTTGTTCCCACCGGCTCCTTCAGGCTTTTTTGTGATCGTAAACGGATGAGCTATACGGTACGTCGATCCCTCCACGTAACCAACTTGATGCCGGAATGATTAGTCAACGTGGATGATGGCGGGTTCTGTTGGTGGGTTGGTACTCACATATTTCAAGGTTGATAAGCTCGATAATCGAGGGCACCCACACGGCGAGAGCGATGATCTGTCCGAAACCCCATCTGCTGTCGACAGCAGACTTTAGTCTGAAGAGCATAGTGAAGAAATATATGAACAAGAAAAAGTAGAGTCCTGCTCCAATCAATGATACGAGAAGTAGGAAAGCTCCTGCAATTCCTACGGATATGTAGGATATGACCTTCCGGATAGGCTTCATCATGTCCATCACCGTTTCAATTCGTTCTGCCGCTAAGGGAACCACGAAGGCAACCGCAATGACCACGGAAAGCGCGCCGAGGATACAGATCCAGAAAACTGGGGCCCAATGCAACATCTTGGCTTTATTATCAGGCCAATAAAATACCTGCCATACAATAGGATCAATACCGCCACAGGTAGTAGAAAGCGTGTTGCGATTGGGTGAACCTTCACCAGTTGAAATCTCCTTGACAGAAAGAGGATGCGGTGAGAATGATAGTGCAAAACCTAGGCATTCCGATAGTACTACAGTAATGCCAGATAGAATGAACAGATACTTCTTTCTGTGACCAACAATGTAGAGACTTAGAAGAGTAAAGGTAACGGGAAGAATGCCGCACTGACACAGAATGGTCAACATGGCCTGCTCGTCCGAGAGTGCCTGTAGCGTATTTGCATCCGTTCGTCCGCTCGATATAGTGAACACGGCCGCCGCTTGAAGTGATAGCATGAAGTAGCATTGAGCCTTATGAAACTCTATCAATGCAGTAATCAATATTTGGAAATGATCCTTGCCAAAGTGTCTTTGGTGTTCTTGGAGATTCCTCTTCCATGCCAGGTCCCCAATTTCGAAGTCGGTAAGAAATCCGAGCACCAAGGCTCCGAGAAGGGCCAGAGCAGACTGTATCCAATATGAAGCATACACCTTTGAAACGATTGTATCAGTACGGGACAGAACAGACTTGTTCAGTGAAGAGTGGCTTACACCAGGCCCGCCGATATCTGGACTCATGTGCGATGTAAACTTTTTGCTTGAATTACGATGCATCTCAGGATAGCAGACCGTGTGGTTGTATGAGGAGCAGTAACTGTGCTTCCAATTCAAATTGGCCGAAGTGCTGTAATACACGCCTGCATAGACTGCACGATGTTGTGCCCAACATTGGTGTCGTTGGCGAAAATTCCAAAGCTATTAGCGAGTTGGCCAGCAGGATCTGTTAACTTTCCGGTAGAGAGGAGCTGCAATATGATTGGATAGACCATGCAGTTTTGTATACCGTGAGGTGTAGACCACAGCAAGCTACTATTCTGACAATAATGTGTGCAGTTCTCTCCATAGTCGGTAGTGGCACAGCCCCGCTGATAGAGTGTCAAGCTGTTGTTGCGCGTGGCTTCTTTGGCTGCATCACTGTAGCTATACAGCGGCCATTGCCTTGCGGGATGCTTGGCGGAGATAGATATTATGCCAGACATAGTAGCGGTAGCGGCAACTGCCATGATGAGGTTTTGCGCTCAAACCCTAGAACTGATGGGACGGCAACGTGAAAGGACGATGCAACTCCTGCACCAGAGGGAGATGAGGCATGATTTATGATGAGGTTGGAGCCTCAACGTAGACAACGAGGCTGCGCCCAAGTGCTTATAGCGCCTGCATACCCCAGTCATATCCTCTGCAGCAACCGCTGGGGTCTTTTCCAATCCTAAGTCTAGCTTTGCAGAAGCAGCCTTGGTCCAGCATGATTGAGATTGACCATTACCGACAACCATCCCGGCTCTCAGGCGTATGCCGTCCGGCTCAGCCCCCCGTGCCACATTTGTGGGTGTAATCCTGCACTATCAGATCTGACTTGAATGCGAAGCGTGGGTGTACAGTAAAACTATTGGTGGATTCTAGATGTATAAGTCTGGTTGTATCCAAGTGCGGAGTAAAGACGAGGTAGGTAGATAGCGGTCAGCCGCAATTCACCAGATGATCATGTGATCTATCCCCGCAGCCGTCAGTAATACGAAGTATGTAACTGGTGCGGGAGGTCGTGCCAGCGACAAGAAGGGCAACACGAAGCTATAAAGTACAAATGGTGCTCGTACATACTCTCAGACGAACATGAGCGATATATATATACTTCGTATCAGGGGTATTAATTGTTGTAAGGCCGGCAAATTTTTGGTGGGGCGTCCGCCCGCCTAACAACAATTAATACCCCTGATACGAAGTATATAGACTTTCTAAGCCATCAAGAAACAAGGTCATAACCGTAACGTCTAATGAGAGATATCAAAACTCAGCATCGCTGGTTGTATTTGGCGCTTCATTCTCTCCAAAACTTGCGTCGCGGTGTGATCGTTTACTGCGGGTACTAGTCTACTATGGTTTACATGCTTGCATTAGCAACCGCAGCAAGGCGTTACGGACGCAGTGGAATGACCGCTCTGTAGATTTTGGAGGGAACTTCAAAGCTACAGAATTGAGTGTAAGCATAAGGGGTCAAAGAGATTAGTGTAGCTTCTGCGACTAATGTACCGCGGAGAGCTAGAAACATAAGGCGATGTCCTGCAGACGAGTCTCAGGAAGCGACCGGGACGAAGAGGAGGTTCTGAGGCGTGGATGGTATCTTCAAGAGCAGAGTTTATCGCACTCGGTGTGCCCTTATCCCCGTAACGTTCTCTGCAAGCTCTTGAACACAGGCATTCTGTGCGCCTACCCTTGTGCACAGCGGATATCGACGGTTTGAAGAGGCGGGTAGCGTGGTCCAAGGCTGGAAGACGCCGGGATTATAGTCTGGATGCTTTCGAGTAACGCTGGCGAGACAGGTCATGGTCGTGCACTTGGAGGAGCACATAGTTCTTACGAGAGTCCAAATGCGGCTCTGACAATTCGGAATCCTCGCCGGCCTGAAAGCCTTCAAGCTCGTATGCTCAAAGTTTAAGTGCCTCGTCTGCTCAGAGTTTGAGTGAGCACTGACATATAGCTATGTGCGGTCGCCTTATTCCTCTGTTACTTTGCCTGACCTAGCCAAGCTTATCAAGCAACCTCCTCCTCCGTCGATCTAGAAGTTCTTCTTGCACCTCCTCACTGGTAGGCAACCGCCAGCCCACCCCATCCCCAGCATCCCCCGGAAGTTCTTCCCAGTCCGTCTCCATATCCCCGTCATCGCTCTTTATCAGATTTTCGAACGCTTCCTTCTCTTTCTCCGCTTCGTATTTCAACAATGTCCCATCCTCTTCATCTAGATTGTACCCATAGTACGACGCATCCACCTGTTTCCGCAGCTCCGCTCTCGTCTCAGTCGTCTTCTCCACCGGTTTCGGCCTCGCCGACTCGAACATCTCCTTAACGCCCGGTAGTTCTCTCGCCCGTCCGAAATACCTAACATCCCATCAGTCAAGCTCTTGCGCACACACAAGCGCCGTTGAAAACCAACCTATACCCCTTCCCACCCCCGGGGATCTCCCTCCCCTGCTCATCGTACACCCTCCCACCACCCCTCATATAGTTCGGTCCTCCTAGATTCCTGATCTGCACCTCCCACATGTGCTTTTCCCTCATCAGCTTGTTGATCTCATCATTCAGGTCCCGGATCTGGTAGTCGCTGAGGGCCGGGTCCTGGATCTTGGACACCTTGCGCGAGACCTCTTTGAGCACTTGGCCGCGCCATTTCTCGCACGAGGGGATACTGTTGACTTCGGTGATTATCTTGGGGCGGCGCGTGCGCCCTGCGTCGATTATGCCTAGGTCGGCGGCTTGTTGCGCGCGGAAGCGGAAGAGCATGGACTGGGCTTTCTCGGAGTTGCGCGCCTGGAGGTGGGGTTAGTATGATGGAGCTAGATTGCGAAGAGTTGACTCTACCATGATTGAAGCACCTCAGAAAAAAGGTCCTGGGATATGTGTGCTAATCTTTTAGGTGTCGCGGAAAGGGGGATGGTTGATGTTCGATGGTGGAAGTTTTGGCGATGTGGAGGAAGCTGCACGCTCAAATCCCGGGCAGAAGTCTTCCGCGTGATCACATGCAATCTCACCAATGGGACATATTCAGAAAGTTGCAGCTGGATCAGATGACCCAATGAATGATATCTAGCTATTCCATAGGTACCTAAGACGGTTGTACAATTGACCCTTGACCGACGAACCAACTCGATGCCTAAAGCATTGGTGTTCTGACCATCAAGCCTGAGCCCCGAATCCCCTACGGAGCACGATCACTGTACCAGTAACTAGCCGTCAAGCCTTTTTTCTGTACCTTGAAAACCTACTCACTCGGGATGGCCGACATTCGCAGTTCATCTGACCATCGGTCCAGACGTGGCTCTATTACCCTCAGTGTCTGAGTCGACATCCGAGCGATTAACAATTCGACCCGAGACACAATGTTGGATGATTCTCGGGAAAAGTCTTCACGCAGGTCCGAAGACAGCGAGCGTAGTTCGTCGAGATGGTTGTCACCCGCTGCTGAGCTCCTGCGGCTAGAAGCACTCAAATGCTGGAGTCCATCCGTTCTCTTGGCAGGAAGCGCGGTCATGTACACTCGCGCCTGCTTCCGACCTTGCAAAATGACAAGTGCTCCTCACGCATCTCGGCTCCTTATTGCCCTCCGAGCTTCATGGTCACTTTCTGGAAGCGGTGTCATGCAGTTTTTGGTTCCCCTTTATACAAATCTGACTTCTCAGGTGGCGAATAGTGTATCTTCCTCCCTGAGGTACTCTCCAGCATCTGCCTGTCTGAAGACCGTGATACCCGTGGGTTCGAGTCTCCTTGCTTCAGCGGTCGATCGAGCAGTTACCCCAAAGCCCTGTTGTTAAAGTGAGCACGGATCAGGGCCAGAGACAACCATGACCGCACAGAAGCACATACCAACGGCGTATCGTCCATTGCGCAAACCACTACGCCCTGATGTTCTGGACAATCTTCACTCCACCTTCCAACATGCGCTTTCACCACATGGCCCCCATATAGAAACGGCATCTCCCCATTTGACTTCACCCAAACCTTATACCTTGCATGGGGCGCGATCACATCCAGCGCAGTGACGTGTAACCGGAATTTCCCCGTTTTGGTGAATTTTCCTAGACAGGTACCAAGAGAGAGAAGCTTGTCGCGGGCAACGGAGGTAGCGAGGTTGGCAATAGAGGAGCGCACGTAGTACACACGGTTGTTCTGGATGCGGAAGACGTAGCGATCATTAGCTGCCGCTCCTTTGGGGTTTGTGCTCGTGGTGGAGGAAGGAAGGAGTAGCTGGTTCAACGAGCGCCCAGTATAGTTTGCAAGCTTTGTGAAGAGGGTTTGAGTTTCTGTTTCTGTAAGTGGACGCATGATTGTTCGAAGATGATCACTAGGATGTGGTTGGCTCCACGACTGTAAGATCTCAATTGTTAACAGCATCTCGTCAACTTTTGGAGAATAAAATCCTAATCGGTGCCAGCAGACGCCGACCTCCGCGGACTCTTGGCGGGCCACCCTGGTTGGACAGAAGAATTTCCTCCGCGCTTAGTGAATGTTTTGACAAACGAAGTACTGCTCCGCGAGACGTCTGCAAGTGAAGGATGGCTGTCTATCCTGCGGCTAAGCGGCGAAAGCTCAGCCCAGCGGATGACTCGTTCTCCGTCAGTAGCGGCGAGGGTGAACTTGAGAATGGCTTCATGCGAACTGCATCGCGGTGGAATCTCGAGCAGGGTTACGAGCAAAGACCCAGGAAGATTGACAAAAAGCAGAAGGAGAACACAAGGCTGCCCATAAAGACAGCCGAAGGTCATATACAACATGTCCACGTACCTGAAGAGGAGGCTGAAGGCACAGACAACTTCTTGGAGTCGGACGACGAGCAATTCGACGGTGTGCAGAGCGATGCGGAGGATGTCGAGGAGGCTACTCCTACAGAAGCGAAAGTCCCTGTACGGCAGCAAATAGTCTCCGTCAAAGAAGAGCTGGCGCGTATCGCAAGCCTTGTGAACGAGGATCCGGAAACTCATGTTGGGTCTTTGCGCCGGTTAGCTGAACTAGCAAAGTCCTGGATCATTACCGTCAAAAAGCTCGCCATTGTAACTCAACTCGCGATATACAAGGACATAATACCAGGATACAGGATACGATCGTTCTCGGCAGAGGATGCGAAGGAGAGACTATCGAAGGATGTGCGAAAGTTGAGAAACTTTGAACAATCGCTCCTTGGAGGGTACCAGGTGTACCTCAAAGACTTAGCCGAACTCGCAAAGGACAGTAAGAAGGAAGCATCGGAAGAAATAAAAAGCTTAGCAGCGGTTGCAATATCATGTGCTTGCAATCTGCTTGTTGCTGTTCCTCACTTCAACTTTAGGAGCGAGCTGTTGAAGATCTTGGTTATCAAGCTAAGCACGCGAGAAGTTGATCCAGACTACGTAAAATGTGCCGAAGCTTTAGAGACTTTGTTTCGACATGACGAGGATGGCAATGCGTCATTGGAGGCTGTCGCCATATTGACAAAGATGATGAGAGCTAAAGATTACCGTGTTCATGACAGAGTTTTGAATACTTTCCTGCACTTGCGCCTATTGTCCGAGTTGTCAGTTAAAGGCTCGCATCAACGTGTTGACGAGCCAGAAGATACGACCGCGAAGAGCATGAAGTCCAAGCAAAAAAGGGAATTTCGGACGAAAAGGCAACGCAAGCTTATGCGTGAGAATAAGTCACTTGAAAAGGAGTTGAAAGAGGCGGATGCGGTCGTCAGTCATGAGGAACGTGACCACATGCAAGCAGAAACACTAAAGCTGGTGTTTGCAACATACTTCCGGATACTTCAGGCTCGGGTATCATCCTTGATGGGAACGGTCTTGGAAGGACTGGCGAAGTATGCGCATCTCATCAACCAAGACTTCTTTGGCGACATACTGGAAGCATTAAAAGACCTCATTAATGACGCCGAGGCGTCTACATCCGTGACAGCCGACGATGGCCCAGGAGAAGAAGAATCCGGGATGGCGGATCCAAATCGTAACGTTACTCGAGAGTCTCTCCTCTGTGTCGTCACCGCTTTCGCCCTTCTTCAGGGCCAGGACGCGTCAGCCGCAGCTTCTACCCTTCACCTCGATCTCAACTTCTTCATTACACACCTCTACCGCACGCTGTACCCAGCTTCCTTGAATCCGGACATTGAACTGTCCGCCAAGACTCTACGTCTCTCCGATCCTCATTCCTCCCAAACCCACAGCGCCGACGCGAAAGCGAACAAAGTCAACGTCCAGACGACCGCCGCCCTCCTTATCCGCTCCCTGTCCGCAGTCCTTCTCCCACCCGCAGCTCTTCGAGCTGTCCCACCACTCCGCATCGCCGCGTTCGCCAAGCAGATACTCACCGCCTCCTTGCACCTTCCTGAAAGGTCCTGTCTCGCCATGGTCGGCGTTATGAATCAAGTGACGAAGGTGCACGGCCGCAAAATTGCTGCTCTGTGGAATACTGAAGAGCGGAAGGGTGACGGAGTGTTTGATCCGTTGAGGGGCGAAGTGGAGGGAAGCAATCCGTTTGCGGGGACGGTGTGGGAGGGCGAGATCTTGAGGCGGCATTACTGTCCAGCGGTGAGAGACGGAATGTTGAATATGGAGAAGAATCTCATTGATGCTCGTTGATGTAGAGCTTGCTCCTGTCAAAGCTAGTTTGTATATACGGGTGGAGTTCAAGACATCGCAAGCTGGGCCAGGCAATTCCGTAAGCGACATGCCTGACTACCTATGAATCGGCCAGACTCACGCTCAGGTTCAGGTTTCGCTGGGACATCTGCGGTCCGTTTAAACACGAGCAAAATCATCGCCAATCGATATTTCGTGGATTACGTTCTCCGGAGGACGCTGAACCTAGGAGAAGAGAACGAGACCGGTAGCTAGGTTTTTACGAAACCAGGCATAGACAGAATGCATCTCAACAGAGATACATAGTCTCTATGATGTGTGCTTTACGACGCACCAGCCGCCACCCTTCGCATTTTGGTTCAGACCCTTCTTCGAGGCCTGAAGGCGATACCATTGGAAACTGGAGGTCCTCCTTTGGATGTCAACACCGCTTGCACGTCAACTGTGCTATTTATTTCGCTGTTGACAGGTACTATATGGTAGGCCTAGATCTGATCCAAGTTTTCAAAGACTAGGAAGTATCCCTGTAGTCCTATCCTACTGTCGCAACTATTTCACGAAACCCTGTATAGATGACCTCGCATGTTATCTCCCTGTTTCTTGCCTGCCCTCCGCTCCCTCCACGACCTCTTGCCTACCCTTCCTTTTCTGCCTTCCAAGGATTTATCCCTAAGCATGATAGGCGGTTTCAATCAGTTACAACGTAGCACCTTTGTACACCCCCTTGGCTGATCTCGTTCTGATAGAAAGGAATCAGCCATTTCTCGTTCAATAAGACAGCCAGATCTTCCCACTTGATTAACGTTCAACTGCCATTATCGACACTCAACTGCGGATTCTCCCCTTTTTGCACGAGACTATTTGATCCCTCGGACACTAAGTCGTGGCAGCATCGAACCGCCAATAGCTTGGCCTGGTGCTAAGAAACTATTTATGTGCTCCAAAGATCTCGTCCCAAGGCAAACATAGAAATTACCTCACCTTTTAAGGACGTAAATTTGTACGCTTGCTATACTAAGAACGCTCAACTTTAAGGCTCTTTCGGTACTTCCACAAAGAATACTGTCGCTACCAATTACCCGTCGTTACATTCGGTAACACACCCGCTCTCTCCCCAACGGACTATTTCTTACCCCCAACATCAACAACGTTCAAGCACTCAAGATGAAGTCCTTCGCTGCAATCCTCGCCCCCAATATCAGCGCAACCCTCGCCGCCGCTCAAACCGCAACTGAGATTCCTTCATCGAGTGCAACCGTTACTTCCGCCGCTACCAGTCGTCATCCATCCCCGACGCTACCGACTGCGTTGTAAGACTCCCCTCCTGCTGATATCCAATCAAGAATAACACACAGACGCGGACATCGCCTTCTTTACTGGAACTAGCTCACTTGCGTCGCAAAGGTCCATCCTGCATCTCGATGCCCGTCAGGGGATCTACGGGACTGTCAGTGCACCCGCGACGCGCTAAGACCGTGCATTTTGGAGGTCTGTGGGCCGAGATATGGCGTCTATAGGTAAAGCAGATTCCCTTATCTCATGCCGAAATCGCCGCCTGATTTCGTTGTGATATCTGGTGAGGACGAGGCAACTTGAAGCACCCCAAGCCCAGCACGGGCCCAGATCATGGACCGACTGGTCAGCGAGTATCTGAACGGTAGTTGGAAGACTCATTGTTGAAGTTACTCAACGTTTGTCGTCGCTATATGTGTGATGTCACGCGTTCCCGAAAGCGATGCTTCCTAGCTTGTCTTTGGACACTCGGATCAATCATCACGTCTCAGATCTTTACTTGGCCGCATTGAGTTCTCGCCGTCGCCTGCAATGTTGCAACCAACCAGCTCCAGAATATCTCGGTCAAAGCAAAACGAAGTGGACTGCTTGAACCTCCAGCTCGAACTTGGCAAGCGCCGTGGTCTGCTTTGTGGGGTCTCGTATCGAGGTTCCCAGCTAAGGTATGATGTAGGTACTCAACATTTGCACTCTCGTAACCATAATACTGTGAGAGGTCGATTCCCTCTCCTTGTGCTACCGTATATGCCATCTTTCGCTGCTTCTCCTAGCTTGCAAGCAACAATGTTGTTGCGAAGAGTCTTCATTCGAAACATTTCAGCCCCCAATTCTGGCTACGTGGTAGGCTTGCAATGCACCGCTATTGCATCCGCCGCCACGGCACAAGCTAACCTTAATAACCCCAAATTCTTCCACACTTCCTCCCGCCGACAACAACTCACCCCGCAGCAACAATCCATCGTCAAGTCCACGGCGCCGGTGCTTGCCGAGCACGGCACCGCCATCACCTCCCTCTTCTACGAACGTCTCTTGAACAACCAACCCTCCCTCCGCAACATCTTCAACACCGCACACCAAAGCACCGGCGCCCAGCCCGCAGCTCTCGCTCACGCAGTCTGGGCCTACGCCGTTAACATTGACAACCTCGGCGCCCTGACCACCGCCGTCTCAAGGATAGAAACAAACATGCTAGCTTGGGGGTGCAGCCCGATCAATATCCGGTCGTTGGGAAAGAACTCTTGGCCGCGATCAAAGACGTCTTAGGCGCTGCCGTAACCGCCGAAATCCTAGAAGCATGGCAAGCAGCGTATAACCAACTCGCGACCATCTTCATCGATTTTGAAGCGGACCTCTACAAGCAAGCGGACATAATCCCGGGCGGTTGGACCGGCTGGCGCACATTCACAGTCGCGCACATAGTCCACGAAAGCGATGAGATCGTTTCATTTTACCTCGAACCGACAGACAAAAGCGCCCTGCCGGATTTCAAATCAGGCCAATATGTCTCCGTGCGAGTCTTCGTGCCGGAATTGGGGGTTTATCAGCCAAGACAGTACAGTTTGTCTGATGTACCAGATGGCAAACATTTCCGGATATCGGTGAAGAAAGAATCGGCCAGGGGAGAGATACCGGCGGGTCGGATATCGAATGTCTTGCATGAGAATTTGCAAGAGGGGGCTTGTTTGGATGTCAGCATGCCGCGCGGCGATTTCACACTCGATGTCGATGCCGATACGCCTGTGGTCCTGATCAGTGCGGGAGTGGGAATCACGCCTATGCTGTCGATGCTTGGCGCCGTCGTCGGACAAAATAAACAGCGTCCAGTTACCTTTATCCACGCCGTGCGAAACGGAAGGGTTCATGCGATGAAGGATCAGCTGTCGCGAATCATGAGGGAGAACGCCCAGGTGGGCCGCGCAATTTGCTATGAGCAGGTCACGGATTCCGATCGGAGGGGGATTGACTATGATTACGAGGGTAGGATCAAGCTTGAGGAGGTCAAGGATAAGGTGTTGATGCCTGGTGCTCACTATTACCTTTGCGGTCCCGTGCCCTTTATGCAAATCCAGCAGAAGGGGTTAGAGACGTTGGGGGTGCCGAGCGAACGCATCCACTCTGAGGTGTTTGGGGCTGGTGTTGCGTAAATGATGTAAAGTGCTTACTTTTGAGAGATGTGAAAAGTACAGTATGTGATTGATTGAACAAAAGCTGAATCTAGGAAAAGGATGTCATGGAGCTGGATACTTCTAAATTTCTCCATGCTTACCTGTGCTATAGTATTCACCATCTCGCCACACAGACCTGGGTCGAGCTCGAGTGATGCAGGGAACAACAATCCGCTATCTCTCCATCTCACAATTGCATGAGCTGAGGACAACACCTTAGGAATATTTCTGGCGGGAGACCCGAGTAGACCGCTCTGAGCCAACGGGCATTGAACATGCTCGTCTTTCCTTGAAATCTGAATCTAAATGACTGGAATACACTCGGTTAGACTGGACCGTATCATGACAACGCTGCTTGTTCTTGAACAGATGGGCCAGGTCGAAATTCTGCTATTTGGTAGAAGGGAGTAGCGAGATGGAGAAGAATATTATTGATGCTCGTCGAGATTAGAGCTTGCCGCCATCGAAGCTTTTTGATATACAATGTGATTTTCCAAATTTCAAATTGCTCGGACGTCTTCGTGAGCACCGTCTTAAGTCGATGTGCCTTAGGTTTTGTGGCGTGCCATATCCGAAAACCTCAAAGGATACTCTGTTGTTGCCTCTCTACACTCGATATCGATGATGCCCGGGTGCTCCGAGTGCTCCATTCGTCGTGTTGGAATATCTTATTGTCCACCCCCTGCTGCCCTTAAGGGTTAGTGCTCGCTTATTCTCACGGCACTATCTAAATATTAATCCATAGCCTTGCATTCCATTGTGTTGAAGGCGCCCTCAGCCAATTTTGACACGGGAATTATCGCTCTAGATCGCATAATTGATTTTATTCGTTGCTCCGCAGCTTCGTCCGCCTTTCTGGCTGCCTCCACACGGACTGCTGCAGCTGCCTCAGCATCTGTTGCATATTCACCTGCACCATGTTGTACTCCCTCTGCTGCGTCGCGCTCCGCATAGCCTAATGCTGCTCCAGCCATGCGCGTTCGCGCTCCTGCCGCTCCTCCTCCAGCAGTGGCTTGATGCACACCCTGCCCGCTTCGGACCTGAAGTGTCTTCCCAGAGCGTCAGCCTTCGCGAAGCGGCGTCCGCGTCCCCACACCCCGGCTCCGCCCTTCAGTTCGCCGCGACAGACGAACTTCTTCTCGCCTGAGTGCAGACCCTCGTGGCGTTTGCGGTCGTGCTGCCGGGCGAAGGCTTTGCCGCAGACGGTGCAGACGAAGGGGCGTTCCTCGGTGTGGGTCCGCAGGTGGCTGCGGAGATTGTAGGCGCGGGTGAAGCGTTTAGGGCAGAGGGTGCATTGGAAGGTCGCGGGGTGTTCTTGGATGCGGTTGTTGCCGCTGGCAACCGCTTTAAAGGGCGCTGCTCTCTGTAACAAGTAGCGCATTTGGGCACATACTGGGCCGTCATGGAAGATGCCAACGTGTTCGATGGGCAACGCGGATGATGATAATAAAGCCAACAACTGACAACCACACCGGAGCTCAAGGCGACTGGGGCTTTGCTCGGTTGCAGAAGTTCCTGGTGTAGCTTCGCCTGCCAAAGACTTAGGTGCAGTATCCAGGACGCCGCTCGCGAGAACACTTTCATGGTCGCCCTCCGAAAATGGGTACATGTACTCTTCAAGAGAATCATAATTCTTTGGCTGGGTTCCCTGTAGCCCAGCAGCAACTTCGTGGAGGTCTTCCCTGGGTTTAAACGCGTAGTCTAGATACTTAAACTGGTAAGAGCAAGCATGTTTCGACTTTTCGATGTCCAGTGGCCCAGGAGCGTCATAAGGGATCCTCCTCAGTGCTGTTTGAATAGAGCGTGGGTCCTTGAACCTTGTAGAAGAAGCGAGGTCCATTGCTTCGATTTCCTGTGCCCCAGGGGTATCTTGAGGGAGGTGCTCTGCTGGTTTCGAAGTATAGCATGGATACTTGGATCCTGAAGAAGAAGCGTGGTTCGTGATTCGATTTTCCAGTGAACCAGGAGCATCACAAGGTCGACTTATGTCCGGAGCACACACGAAGTGATTGCGTCTTGTAGAAACGTCGTGGTATGTCGTTTCCAGGTTTTCATCGTGGTGATTCCGCCCGGGTAGGTTTGAAGCAGAGCAACAGTAGTTGAATCTTTGGCAACGATCACATTTCTGCTGGGGCCATTTCCTGTTCCCTGGTAGACACTAAAGCGGTTCTAAGCAAATCAATCGAAACTTGAAGTGGTGTACCGAACCTTTTGCCTATCTTTACGGCATTGGTTACACTTGTGAAGTTTGGTAGGCATTTTGATGCAGCCTGGAGTGCTTGTTCTCAGGTCAGCGTTGATCAGCCGCTACTGCTGGTCGTCTAGATTTTATTATTGAGCGTGTGGGAATGCAAGAAAACTGTACATCAAGTTGTCCAACTCGCAAATTTGGAGATGTTAATCGAAGGGGATAACTCCACTAATATGTGATTTGGTTTACGCTACAGCAGTGCCCGCCAAGGCGCGATTTTCATGTTTCCCCCTTGAGCGTGCAAAGCCCCATCTGACGTCTTAGCCTGCTATACTTTCACGAAGCGGATCAGCTAAGCGAAAGCGGATTGTGAGTGAAAGTATTGGCGAAGCGTACCTATCGGCGAAGCGTACTTATTGGCGAAGCGTACTTGTTGGCGAAGCAAAGTTATTGGCGAAGCGTACGTACCTAGGTACCGAATGGCGAGGCGTACCTATGGCGCCATCTTCGGCGCTGGTACTGTAGGTCTGGGGGACCTCCACCACCCCTGCTGGCGGCAGAAGTTGAGTTCCATTTCTACATCTATTCGCGAAGCTTCAATGTCTTAATGTGCAGAACGGTACCTAGATAAGCTCATCTGCGACCGCAACTGCAAAATAATGGCCATCAGTTATTCTTATTTTCCTTGTCTCATATATGGACTATTCTTCTAATAGTCTAGTGAATATCAAGTTTACTCTCCAATTGTTCATTTCCTCACATCTTGTTGTACGTTATGCTTTAGAAGCTGGATTGATCTGCAAACGCTTGCCGATAGACGGCAATGACCCTAGGTTGTTGGTAAGTTTTAGAATTTACAGGCCACATGCTGTACAAATTGTCATCCGCGACCCACCTTCCTCCTACCTAGTCCTGACCATGGAGGAGATCGACCCCGCACAAGCCTTGGATTTGAACGTCTTCCCCGGAGTTGCAGATCTTTGTCTGCACAGCCACACTTTCGGACCAGGTAAGGTACCTAGGATATTTAGCGTAGCATCGCATAACGACCCAGTGATTGGTCGAATCTATATCTCCGTGATGCCACCCCACGTTTCCTATTCCTTCGAAGCCATCGCTCAATCTCGGGATCTCCATAACGTCGCATCATCCCGGCAATGGCATACGCTTCGCCATATATTTCGCTAATACGCTTCGCCTCTTCACTGTACCTACAATTCTCTAAGACGCTTCGCTATACCCTTCACCGTCCGCTTCGCTATACCCTTCGCCACAACACTTCGCGGAAACACTTCGCCTTTACGTTTCGTCTTACACTTCGCCATAGGCTGCACACATACACTTCGACAATGGAACTGGTATTTAGTTCCTCCGCGTCAATAGTGCCCATACTGTTCTTGCCCACTGTCAAGGCTCGAGATAAGAAGGGGCCCACGTCACCTTTCTTCAAAAAGTTTATGTCTACTGAACAACCTTACTCGAGTCACTCTCAAGTGTATCACTATTCTACATGCCTCACATGTCTGCCATTTCACCGGAAGTGATTGTAACGATCATCTTCGGCATCCCAGGCCTTATTATGTCCGGCTTGACATGGTGGGAAACGCGACGTAGTGGGCATGGAGCCAAATGTAAGGACCGGCGCGCTTTAATATACGCGGACACGAAACTGACCGGCATCTTTTCTAGCGGGAGACCCCGAGAAGACCGTCTCTGAGTCGACGGACATTGGACAACCTCATCTGCAACGCTTCTCACGTGCCTCCACGCTTCGACCAATGCTAGCGTCCGAAGGCGGGCTGTCCGTCGAACACAGATTACCCATGGAGTGCACATACCTTCGTCGAAGAAGTCTGTAGACGTCCATGAGAGCTCAGACGTGTACTATGCAAGTCCTAGCAAGCCAAGCCAAATTCCGCTGTTTGCGAGACTAACTCAGTACTGGAATTAGCATCAGTTCAGGGAGACAGTCGCGTGCATAAGCTGGAAGAGTCCCTTTCGGCAGTGTAGGGTTCGTCAAAGTCACCATCTGCACCAGACAAGGGGCGTCTATGGCTGAGAGACTTTGTTTGTCGACTGCATGGTGTTCGAGAGAATCTGCGTCTGTTCAGTCTCATGGGAGGTTTACGGCGGTCAAAATCGCCAGTCATGGGTGATGTAACGTTACAGATATGTGCAGCGCATTATCGTTAGTTCCTCTCCGCGTCCAGTTATAAAAACAAAGCATCTAGCGTGCACAGGCATCAATCTTCCTCACGCAGCTCACTACGCATGCCGCACCAAAACGCCCGTCCCGGTATCACTAAGAGCACATCCCACCACTGTAAGTCCCCCCTTGATCTGCATCCCCAAGGATCTCCCCGCACAACAGTTCTCAACACACCTAGTTCCGGTCCATTCTCACCTATCCCACCCCTCACGCCGCCTTCCTCGCAGCATCCAAATGCCACTGCATAACCTTCCCAAAAACCCCCTTCCCCCCCGTCTCAATCACATCCCCATGACACGGCACAACCCTCTCAAAATCCCACCTCTCAATCTTCGCCATACTCTTATTAAACTCCCCTCTATCCCCCGCGCTGATCGCATACCAAATAAACCTCTTCTGCCACACCGCGCTCCCCTGCACGTTATTCAAGCTGCTGAAGAATCTTGTCAACCACCCGGCCGTGGCGCTCTGGCCCGTCCTGCTCATCTGCTCGTTGGGCGGCAGGTTGAAGAGCAGGTCTGCTTCGATGAGGGTGCGCGAGGGGCGGTGGTTGAAGACGAGCTCTTTGTTGGCGTGCGCGTGCACGAACTCGACGTCGAATTCGGCGTCGAATTCTGGGGACACGGATGTGGAGTGTTTGTTGCGTGCGGTAAAGACTGTGCTGAAGGGCAAGTTCTTCACGGAGTTGGACTTTGCGCGCTTCTCGGGCAGGCCTTCGGGGCCGATGATGTGGGATTGTGGGTAGGCAGAGTACCATTCGTCGAGGAACATGTGGTGCTCGATGTCGGGCGCGATGAGGTACTTGACTGTGCCGAGGGAGGAGATGGTGGATTTGACGTCCGGGGTGAGAGCGACGGGAGAAAAGACAGCTAGGGAGCCGGTGCGGAGGCGCACTGAAGGGAGGAGGGGGTGTTAGCTTTCGCTGCGTGAGAGAGAGACAAATCCTAGAGTGGGAGAAAGGGAAGAAAGGCACTACCTATTGTACCACGACCGCCCACATTGATGAGTCCGAAGCGCTTGAATGGCACCGACAGCGTCGTAATCTCCGGCGTGACTTTACGAATAACCATTACCTCAGACGGGTTTGATGGGACGAGCCAGGACGACATTGTGACACGGGAACTCAAGGTGACTGAGGAAGCTAGACAGAGGCGACGAGGTGTTCTGGTAGAATATGCTCCCTAGGTTGGGACAATGGGAAGTTCTTTCGATGGAAGTCTAGAAGTCAGAAGTCCCCGGTACGACTGTAAGAAACGTGGTTTGCGGGGTCCCAGCGTGACGTCAGTGGACCGAATATAGAGTTGGATCTGTACCCACATACAACGGCCCTGCATATCAACGCAGATCGTCAGATGTCCACGGCTGGAATTGAGAGCAGGATGAGGTAGTAATCAGGTACAATTAGAATGCGGGAGAAAGATGTGGAGCATTCTTTGTGTTGTGTCTCGCGAGGCCCGCACAGGAGTCGAAAGGGGTTACTTCACCGGACCAGACGAACAGTCTTCGGTGGTTGAAATAGACATCGAGGTCTATGTTGGACCTTGAATGAAGGACTAAGTAGAGAAACTAGGAGTCTAAAGAATCATGTACGATGTTATCGGTGTTGCTGGTATACTGCCTCTTCTTGCATCCTTTCGTCTACCAATTTTATTACAGCTTCGTCATACAAATCCTCCGGCTTCTTGCCCCCTTTCAGTACCTCCTTTTCGTGACGAGCAGCCTCCTCTTTCGTCATACAGACAAGCTCCTTGAGATCTAGACGGGAGTATTTCTGGCCCGGCAATTGCTTGTCGATAGGAGACTTTTCTGGCTTCCTCCACCTCACCAGCGCTAATCTCGTGGGCAGTCGACTTATGACGCTACGCCCTCGGTAGACTTCCTCGATCAAATAGCCCACTTCATCCGGTGTAATCGGTATCCGAAGGCCCAAAGCATCCTCTCCCGCCACTCTGGCGAGTCGTTCTTCCATCCCTTGCAAGCTTGCGAGGATACTATCGTACATCTTGTCCCTAGATTTCGATGGTAGATACTCATGCAGGTAGCCAGTTACTTCCAGCATCACATGATTTGCCACGGACAGTCCGAATATTGCAGGCATTGTTCCAAGGACGGGAAGGATCCTTACTCGGAAATCCGGTAGCACGCCCAGCTCCCCAACGCTGCCTTTGGCGAATTCATCGTCCGGTAGAGGCAACAACTGGGCCTTTCCTGGCGCTGTTTTTTCCGTAGAGAATACGACAGGTATGCCTTCCTTCACACCGAGTAGCCGTAGTCGCCTTCGAGTGGCGCGAGATAGGGGATCTTCTGTGCTTGCCGAGATATCACCTATAAAGATTCGCGTGGGATCTGACTTGCAACCCGCACCCATCGAGGATACAACCCGCAGTTTGTTCTTGTAGCAGTAGTTTAGCAGCGACACTTTGCTGTCGATGTTATCGATGGCATCGATGACATAGTCCGGCGGCCGTCCATCCCAAGCACTCAGTTGTTGCTCCGCAGACTTCTCTCCGAACAGTTCGTTCCGGCAGTCGAACTCTACCCATGGTGTAATGGCCTCCAGTCTCTTCCTTATGCAGTGTACCTTTGGTGTACCGACATCGGCTAAGGTCGCGACAGCGTGTCGATTCAGGGACGAAAGAGTGACTTGGTCGAAGTCAATAAGTCGAAGCCTGGAGACACCAGAGCGAGCGAGTGCTGCCGTTGCGTGAGAGCCAACACCGCCACATCCGACGACGATGATGAAGCAGGATCGAAGCTTTGCCAGGCCGTCGTCGGTCAGGAACACCCGGTTCCGTGCTAATTGCTCGAGTATAAGGTCTGGTTCGTACTATCAGCAGGCAGCTTCCGATCGATATCTTGGAGAAGCTTACCGTCGTCATAGTCGCCTTGCCGTGCTCTTTGCGCTAGGACTGCGCTCCGCTCATCTTCCTTGCTCGGAGCAGCTATATCAGAAGCTGCGCCACACTCTGTAAGCTTTTCTTCTGCAGTCAGACTCCGCCCTCAGATTCCAGCCCACACGGGCCGGCGTACCTTTTCCGCATGGTGTTCTTGACTTATTCTAGGGATTGAAGACTTTAGATCTTCAACATCATATCGCCGCTTGGCTGCTTGCAAGCCTAGGATTGCGCCTCCTACCAGTACGCCAGATAGGATTGCAGCACCGGCGAGCTGCACTCGATGCGACGAGTTCGATATCCATGAGGACATTGCCGCGCAAACGACATCAGTTGAGCTTCTCCTGACCGCAACCAGTCCCAGTCCCAAGTGTAAGCAATTGACCATAACCGGCAGGAAGTTGTTCCGAACACCCAGGGGTACTAGTATTACATAAGCCGCCGCAATATCAAGTGCCTTCCATCATAAACTCACTTTCCCTTTACCACAACCAAAGGTAAGGTAAGATTCCACCTCCGTCTTATATAACTCTATATAACTTTATGGCGTCCGCTCTATGGTTTCAGAGCCACAGTCTCCATGAAGATGAAATTCACATCGAGCTACCACGAGGCCAACTTGGAATCCCGTCTGCCACCGACAGCTTCTGGGAACCATGCATGACGATGACTGGCAAAAGTGAACGAGAACAGAAATCGGAGAGACTACTTCGACAACCTAGGGATCATCCCATGAAACGCGTCTTCAAGACATGACTGAGTCTGAGGCTCGTGGTTCTCTAATCGAACAGGGCTGGCTTTCTGGCGTCGCAGCAGCTGTGACGATAACCCTTCATGTTGGAGGCGTCAGCTCCCGACCGACAGATGCTGCCTTTGCCGTTCTGGTGAGGGCGATCTTGAGGTTCTCTGGCAATTACGGCGCTGGTGAGATCATAAAATAATAGTTTTCAATCGTAGAAGATGCTTGGTAAGGAAAAACTTTCCACCTTGTGATTCTGGCTGATGGCTAACCTCACCCAAGGCTGGGACTTGCTCCTGGGCGGTTGAAAGCCTTTGCCTGAGACTCATGTCATGGCGGAGGGCGGCGCACGTGGGATGATCCATATGATGATGAAGACTTATGTCAAAAGCCAAATCTGTAGACAGCCGACCTATTTCAGTAGGCGTGGTTGTCGATGATCACCAGAGAGCTAATCTGAGGACCATCCCTTCATCATGCAAAGGTCGGAGAGAACCTGGCGTCGTTGGTGATTGGTGCTGATGAATGCCCGGTACTCTAGCACTTTTGCGTTGATGAATTATCTTGTAGGACATTGTTTAAATGAAAGCTAGTTCAGCTAGATAGACTCGAAATTCGTTATTCGCTGGCACTTTGATGTAATTGAACCGTGAATGTTTGATCTGCAGTTCGCCCACGGCTACATTCCGCACCACACTAGAACGATCTCGAGTCACTGCCTGCCGTACATATCTCACACAGCTGCTTAATGATCCAGAGACCGTGAAACTACCAGTCCCATTTGGGTCCCGAAGCCTTGTACCCTCACCAGAAGCACGGTCTGAGTAAGCGAATCCAAATGTGAATAGCGAACATTCTCCACTCTCATGATGACCGCTTTCGGCAAGGCTGTAGCAGAGATGACCAGGGCAACTCAACGTCCAAGGCACTGAACACTGCGCCCGCATTATTGCCTTGATGTACCTAGGTATTGCTTTTCCATCTGAGCAGGACCTAAATCCTATGATTCTTATTACTGAGGGCTACCGCGCTGACATTGGTTGATCGGCGCAGAAACACAGCACGCCCAACTTTTCGCCGCAGCAGCAGGCAGCAGCAAGCTTGACGACTTCGAACATCAGTGCAACAACATACAGTTTTTAGTCACGTGACTAGATGGATCGTCTTGATGAATTCGTCTCAGCATGATCGCTATTCATCAAGCTCACCAATCAACGGATGGAAGAATAAACTTTGCGCGGCTTAAGACAATTAAAAACTCATGAAACAGGTACCACAGATGACGAGATCCAGTCGAGGTTCTAGAGCGCCGAAGATGAAACAGTTCATGATAGTACTAATTTCTGTTATCGTCCTTGTAATGCTCGCGTGGAGACACCACCTCAAGCCTCAGCGGGACGCACGGAGGGCAATAGACGAGAGTCTGAAGCAACATGTAAAGAAGCATCAAAAACAAGACGGCCTGCAATTCGGAGGCAACGTTACCCCATTACCTCCCGATCTAATACAAGTCAAAGACCTAGACGAACATCTTGTCCCAAAGCCTCGGACCCGCACCAAAAATCGAAGGCTAATAATCGTCGGAGACGTCCACGGCTGCAAGAACGAGCGTAAGCCAGTTCCCTTTCTCCCTCCTCCTCGCTCCCCGCTCCCCGCTCGCACTGCCCCGTGCCCTGTCGCCCGTTTGAGCCAGTAAGTCTAACCAAAGCACCCACCTGTAGTCCTCCACCTCCTCTCCAAGCTCTCTTTCGATCCCTCAACCGACCACCTAATCCTCACCGGCGACATCATCGCCAAAGGGCCCGATTCGCTTGGCGTCATCGACCTAGTCCGTGAACTTAAAGCTTCCTGCGTCCGCGGAAACTGGGAAGACCGCGTGCTCCGCGCTTGGGACCATCTCTCCGCCCACCATCCGTCTCCCTCCTCCTCCTCCTCCTCCTCCTCCGGAACCATCACCACGGCCGAAATGCCAGACAGTCAGCAGCAAGCGAAATTGCAGGCTACAGAACAGACGATACTCCCAAACTTCCCCGACAAGAAAGCCCTCACCCTGGCGACCCACCTCACACCCACCCAAATAACCTATCTGCGCTCCCTCCCCTTGATCCTACGTACCCCTTTCCCTCTCCCAGGTTTAGGCACGCTCCTCATCGTGCACGCCGGTCTCCTCCCTGGTGTGCGGCCAGAAGATATGGACCCGTGGGCCACGATGAACATGCGCAGTATCGATCTTGCCACTTTTACGCCGCGGGAGAAGAGGGCGGAGGG
>JAGFMK010000133.1:0-73189 GCA_021030975.1 Lichenothelia convexa | reverse complement strand
AAAGTTGCCTAACCAAATTACAATTTCAACCCCCCCCCCCCCTTTTGAGGACGAACGTTCACAGAAAAAGTGGAAATAGTACTGTGAACAGTTCAACAGACCTGCACAACAGCTTAAGAAGGCGATGCTTTCTATGTCTGTCCAGGAGCTATATAATAGCACACTTCCTAATCTTATACCTAAGAACTGTGTGGCTATTACAGGTACTAACGACGGCGAGATCAAGACTTGGGACGAAGAGAGCATTCAGGAGAAATTGACATCGTGGCTTTGCAAGGATTGCGGCAAAACCTTGACACCGGAGCGCAAACGCGGTCTTCTACACGTCTCGCCCAGTAGGATAAAACAACATCACTAGAGATGTCTTGTAAAGCGGACGAATGCTAAAGTTGCGTGCGAGTACTTCGGCTCGATGGTCCAAGAACATCGGGATCGAATGACTAGGCATCTTCAGACCGATAGGTGCCGTGAAGCTCGAAACGAGCTGCCGCTGCGAAAGGTACGGGAAGTCTTCCTGGACTTGCGGTAACGCCGATGATGTAGTCGAATGAAAGAACGCTTATGATGATGTGATGATGATCATGAGGACGCGGCTTGACGCTGAGAGGCCAGAACTGCATCACCTGCCCGCATCGATGGACATCAGCGAACTGACAAGTGCCACACAGCACGAAAGGAAGAGTTACTTCGCATGACCTGCTGCGGCAAAGTATTTCATCCCGGTTACATAGTTCACCACCGGAAGAAGTACCACAAGGTCGAGAGAGGACAATAACAGCAAGAAGACGCAAGTGCAGACGATGAAGCAGCAGACGATGAAGGTGCTTGAGGGACCCCGAACAATTATTTTTTGAATTTGCGGTCTTGCTTTTGTATGTACAAGCATTTACCACCTATTAGCGAATTTGTAATAGAGAAGCAGATGATAAAGGTCACCGAGGGCCTCCAGGCATAAGGTTTTTTCGAAACTGCTCTCTTGCCTATCTGGGTGCATGCATTTATAGCCTGTCACGCTTCTGCAGTAAGGGGGGGGCTTCGCAGCAGTCGAAGTGGGTTCGCTTGGAAGTACGAATCGACCACCGGGAATGCAAAGGTGGTTCTCAGCCTTGTACCAAATCATCATCCGACTCAAAATCAGCAGATGTGTGCGAGTGCTCTAGATGCAGCCAAAGATCGTTTCTTTTTCGGAACACCTCTTTTGCGCTCCCACCACTCGGGCAAAGCAAGCATATGAAGGTGGCCGTGGCGTTCGGGGGCCCAGAGATGTGGGATCGTGCAAGAAATCGGGCAGTTGCTGTCCAGTTACAGTGCTCGGCGGGAAACCCTCTGGCTAAGATATTCAATGGCTGGGACAGAATGCGCGACCCACATGAGGAGCAAGTAAGGTCGGGCCGGTCAGATACTTCAAAAACGTCCATGACGTCAACGTTTGAAGCCTGTTGTAGGGCTATTGCAGCAGGACATAGGGTGGTGGAAGTGGCTTTGCTCTTGATTCTCGCAGTTGCTTGGCTTGAAGCGGAAGCGTGCGTACCAGACGGATGGCTCTGAGTCGGAAACGGTCCAGCCATGTAGTCGCGCCACTTTACGTTTGGACAGTGGGGTAAGGTGGGTACAGGGTCGTGCTGCACTGACGCCGATGCTAGGGGCCTTGCACCGACACAGGACTCGCGGCTTGAAACTTGATCTGTTTCACGACTAGCGTTTGTAGACTCAGGCTTTTGAGGCACCGGCGTTGTGTTTCCGCTTGAGGACACTCGCAGCGAATCTCCGGATGGTGGAGAATCGGAATTGCGATATGACAAGTCACTTGGCATAGGCCGTACAGCTTGCTCCCTTGCAATCTCTACCCACTGACGAATTCGTGCTGCTTGATGGACGTTGCCGAGAGTTGATGACATACGGGAGGTTGGCACAAAGCTGTTTGATCGAGCACTCTGCGATGGCGTGCCGAAGCTGTAAAGCTCGTTGAGGTTATCTTCCGCTACTCGACTTGACTGAGCAGTGAGGCTCCTCCTGTTGGAAGAGAACTTGTCACATTGTCTTGAAGTCGAAAAGGAGCTGAAAGAGCAAGCATCCTGCTGGCTCATCTGCGACGGATCCAACATTAGATCCCTCAACACAGAATTACTGCTACTAGTTGCTGAGACAGCAGATTCACGCTTAAAACCATAGGACTCGAGGTCTGCCTGCAAAGCTGCCACACTAGTTTCAGGAGTTAAGGCGGGAAGGGCGTAGTTTTGCCGCTTTGCTGCTGGTGCTTCTGTTATTTTAATGGTATTGATTTGAGACCAGAAAGCGTGATCCGTAGTACACGGTAAACTAGTATAGGCTGGAACAGGCTGACCCAACATGAGATGTGATTCCGGGCACTCAACCAGGTGTTCCTGTGGAAATCCCTCAACACAGGTTGGTTTGCTGCGGACTCCGATAAAATGGGACATCGGTCTTGAAATCTGAATTCTCTGGAACAAGTCTCTCATAGTTCCCAGGGTTTCTTTGCGCGAACTCTCGGAAACATGGAACAGGTCTGTAAGGTTGACGGGGGCTCGAATTTCTATTGATCTCTTGAGGACTTCTACAAGCGTTCGGTTAAATTTGGTCAGTGTACGAAGGAAGGAAGTTTGTGATTGTTCTGGTAAGCGATGAGCCAAGATACATCGGAAAGTAATGACTTAGCACCTACCATCGCCTTGGTCGAAGCGTGGGCCTAGCGCTCTCGATAGCTTCACACGTTCTTCTTGAATGCAGGGAGGTGCGATTTGCAGTGAACATTGTACTTCTTTTTCCCTCTCCTTCGCTGCCTTCCGCTTTGCTCGCCATGCCTTGAACATGCCGAGAGCGTCATGAAATGCGCTTACGACGGCAGCGGCCCCACCAACTATACCCATAATTGCAACAACCTCCATCATCCTGTCTACAGAAATACAGGCAAGGCCAGGGAGATATGTGCAGAAACCAGAATGGCCGGATCCTGTAGGTTTGCACTAGGCTCCAGATGCATATCATGATAAAGCAGGGAAGAAGAATCGGGGATACCGGCGCTAGAAAGTAGAAACTCTTATGGAGCGTACCAGCAATCGCGGTATAGCATCTTGTCAAGAAGGCGCCATTTTAAATCATCGCAATCGGTGATTGGATTGAGATACTTTGGCAGGATCTCAAATAATACAGGTGTCCCAAGGCAGTTCACGCGTCCAGTGCTATGGACTGAGGCTGAAGCAAGGCTGACTGGGTTCGTAGCAGACAAGGTCGCACAGGCTGCGGCACGCCGGACCATGTCATTGCGAGAAAGTCACAGATAACTTCCCTGTCCACTCAGAGTTCGTCCAGCTAATTCAAGTACTTTGTATGTCGTGTAATCAAAAGCGGTGCGGCAAAGTTGGCTGATCACCATTATCTGCCGCCCGTAGTCTCCCGATTGGCCTAGTGCCGGTGGAAACTTAGTCCGAGAAGACACCTCGACCTCCTTGACCTCTGCGTGTTCTCATTCAATGTAAGGTACTTCGCACCTAAGGGGTTATTTGTACCGTGTGCACTTGAATTTAGATGGGGCGCCATACTGCATTCTGTACCAATAACCCCTTAGATACGAGATAGGTTACTAACTACGCCTCCGCAGGTGGTGGATTGGCTCTGCAAATAAAGATCGTTATTACCACATAACACATAAACTCGGGCTAATTTTGGCATCCTTGAGCTCTCCTTAGGACATTTTGATCCAATTCAGTTCTCAGGGAGTCTACCCGGCCTCAGGTTGTGCTGGCTGCCTGATTATCGGGGACCCCAGCATTTTGCCAGGATGGGGAACAAGGCTGGCGAATCACATCCTTTGATCCGAACAGCAAAGCCCCATACTTGAACAACGGGATAATAATATATCATGGAGCGCAAGGTCTGGCACACCTCGCTATCGTGAGACAGGATGTTTCTGGTGGAGCTTCTGCTGCGGTTTTGGACTTGGGTTTGCAAGACGCCAGCACGGCCAAGCTGATGTCCTATTATGGGTACCTACATGCAAACATCCATCAATTGCGACTGTCTCCACTTCAGTTCATGAAGCTGCTTATCCTCCAGAAGAGATACACCGGTATTGATCAGTGTAGAGTGAGTTCGCCAACGGTGGTGGTCATTCCGCTAGCCAGTACTCGAACTGAAACAGCCAGCTTCTGCCACCATTTCTTTTGAGCAATGGGCTATCGCAGGAGAGTTCGCCCAGTGTGATGAAGATCTGAAAGAATCAGGCATGAATCTAAATTCTCCTGATCCCCGCAACAGGCGCCGCCTCAACCAGATTGCTTCGGAACAAGGAGTAAGGCTGAGCAATCCTCATCCGAGGATTGCAGCGAATACGACAAGACCTACTTTCACCAAAGCTGGTGACGTTGATCTAGCGAAAACATTACTAGCTCAAGTAAGGGAAGCGGCCGCCCAGGAAAAGCCACCGAAAGGGGTGGCGAAGCTGCTTCGGTCGAACAATCAAAAGAAAGAGTATACCGCTATAGAAATCAATGCTGCTCTGGACTCAATTGTGCACTCTCATGGATCGCCTGGTGTTGCGGAAGCTTTGCTCAACATGGGTGCGGACGTCAATATTGCCAGAAGTGCAAGTACGAATCTCTACAAAAAGCTCAGGAATAAAGACCAGGAAGAGATCAGAAGCGATGTACTTCAAGAAGCCACAAGCACCGGCAAATCTGATATGGTCACTTTTCTAGCCTACCATAGTGATGAGGACAACAAAAACAGAGCTCTTCAGATTGCGATATCCAGGGGAGATACCACGAACGCGCATATTCTTCTTTCGTACAAGGCAGACCCAGATGCTTGTCAAGAAGAAATCCGACTTGCGGTTGCGCGAGGGGACTTTAAGACCATTGATGTCCTACTTCGCGCGCCAAAACTACTTGACCGAACTTGGCTCAATACTTGTCTTATGGCTGCCGTCGAGTCAGATTCCTTCGAGACTGTGGCTTGCCTCGTCCGGGAAGGAGTAGACATGGATGATGGGAATGCTCTAGCGTTCGAAAAGGCGCTGAGAAAGCGTCGTAAGGATGTTGTAATGGTGATGGTGCTGGGTGAGAGGCCGCCGTGTGCCACCTGCCTTGACCGAGTCGCCGGTATCGCGTATAGTACGTTTGGCCGCGAAGAGGGCTACTCCTGGATCGAAATTCTGCTAAATGCAGGGGCGAAGGGCCGCCATACTGCTGCAATGTTGGTTGAAGTAGTGAAGTGCGATGACATTCGTTTTGCACAGCTGCTCATAGATCACCAAACTTCTATCACCGAAGTAGAGGCAGCCGCAGTCAAGCACGCAGTGGCCACGGGCAATCTTTCCATGACTCGACTGCTGCTGGAAGTGGAACTCCAGAGTGAGCAAGCTACAAGCATATTTGGGCTGATACCAAAGTCGGCAGCGATTTCGCTGGCGGACCGTCTGGCCTTTATGCTTCTTCTGTTGAATGCGGGCGCTCGAGGAACGGCAATGGATCAAGCCCTGCTTGAGTCAGTGCAGGACAACCACCTTGAGGCAACCTTGCTGCTCCTTGATCATGGCGCTTCTGTGAACTTTTCAAATGGCGCTAGCTTGTCAACTGGCGTCAAGACCGAGAAGCTAGACATTGTTGATATTCTGCTCAAGCACGGAAAGCCGTCGCAATCAACACTATCGAAGGCCTTCCCATTCATTCGGTGGACGAGTAGGGCAGGGCGCTTGTCGCTCACCAAAGCTTTACTTCGCGCTGGATGCCGAGGAAGCAGTGTTGAAATCGCGCTAGAAGAGGCGGTAGCCGACCGGTCTGCGCTGAGAGATGTGGAACTCATTGCTGCCTTCCTGTGCAATGGTGAAACATTGTCAAAGCACGCCGGCAGGATCCTGCACATACCAGCCACTTACGGGGACATCCCGGTACTTAAGATACTCCTCGAAATGAAGCCCTCAAGTGCGGCTGTGTCAGGAACAGTTCGTAATGTAATCGCTTCGAAGACGCAGCGTCGGCTGGAGGCGCTTGAGCTGCTCCTTGATGCTGGCGCGGTAGGTGAACCTGTTGCAACGGCATTGGTTGAGGCTACTGACGGCACGGCGGAGTGTATACCGTTTGTCAAGCTTCTTCTGAAGAAAGGGAAAGCCAATGTGAATTTTGATGGCGGTAATGCTGTCTGCCGAGCAGCAGAAATAGGCACATTAGATTGTCTGAATTTTGTCCTGAGACTGTCTAATCCTGGTCCAAACTTCAAAACTGTCGAGCGTGCCTTATCTGCAGTTCTTGCACGTCCACATGCGCCGGACATGTTACAAAGGCTGGAATGTCTCCTTGAGCGACATCGACCGCCTGATCTGCTTGCATCGAGTTTATTGCAAGGAATCGAAATGTCGCAGACTGTTCCGCAGTTGTCTTTGCAGTTGTTACGCACATTGTTAACGAACGGTGCAGACGTCAATCATACTGGAGGTGTGTCGATCAAGAAAGCTGTCGAGGTGGGCTCAATAGAAATACTTCAGCTTCTGATGAAGTACGGCCCGAATGAATCATCTCTGCAATCCGCCATACCTGTAGCGATTGCAAAAGAACAGATGGACCTCTTGAAAGTCATTGTGAGACAAGGGGCATCTCAAGATCTTCTGAAATTTGCTGTTACGCAGTTACTTCAGCGGAAAGATGACCCCACGGCTGCAGAAAAACTAGTAGTTCTACTCTCTCGCGTAAAGAGTAGCCTGACAATCTCAGTTGCGGTCACTCTCGTGTGGGAGTTGAATCATGTGTGGCGATACAATGCTCTTAGACTCATCCTCGATTCAGCTTGGCAGTTACGAGGGAATTCAAACGCCGCATATGATGATAGGATCCAACTCGCAATTGACAAGTTGTTGGTCAAAGCCGTTAGCGAGAAGAATTTGGATAAGGGGATCCTGAAGTTGCTTCTTGATTACCGCGCATCTGTGCATCACGCTGACAGCAAATGCATTTTGGAGGCTTGCAAGAGGCGTGATCACGAGGCGCTCAAGCTCTTGCTGAAGTACGTCCACCAACGGAAAGACATCTCGAGAGTGTTCGAAGCAGCTATGAGATCTGGCAACATTTGGAAAGATCAAAATGGTCTCCTCGCTCTGACCGAGTTGTTGGAAAATGGAGCAAGCGGCCGGCCCGTTGATGATGCTTTACTCGAGGCAGTGACCAACTACCATTCAGCTTCCACTGTGAAGGCATTCGTGACTACGTTAATACAACATGGTGCGAGTGTAGATCACAGAGGCGGTCGGATTCTCGAAGTTGCCGCCGCAAGTGGCAGTCATGAACTTGTGAAGGAACTCCTGGATCAGAATCCGAACGTACACAGTATTTCCACCGCGATGTACTACACTTTCGATGCAGATCTGAGGGAAGAGAACTTCATTGGCTTTCTGGAGCTTTTCTTACAGCGAAGCGGAGAAAAACCTGATTTGAATTCTGGGCACCCGAAACGGGACCCAATCCTATCTCTCGCTTTGCAAAAGTATCCGGGGGGAAAGAGACTCTTCCGCAGATTGCTCGACGCAGGTTGCGATCCTAATCAACACATTCGATTTCGCTTTGATAAAGATGAATCTGATAGCCTTGTCAGCCTATTACATTGGACGCTGGCACAGCCGCTCCACAGGATCAGCGATAAGGTCATTGAGATGTTGATTCAACGTGAAGGTATGTCCTGCTCTGAAGACTTCTCCGCGTACACAGTTTGATTGCTCTACAGTAAACGTCAATAGTACTGGCTTCCAAGGTCGGCTTACCCCTTTGATGCTTGCTGCTCAAGCTCGGCGTTCCCGACTTGTGAAACAACTGCTTGAGCGCGGGGCTGATGTCTCTGGAAGCGACCGAGCCGGCCACACCGCGTTGTGGTATGCGAGCCAAATCGGTGACCAAGAGTCTATGACGCTTATGATCACTGCAAGTGGTTCAGCATTGAAGGGTTCCCTTCCGAGAAACGATGGAAGTTTGCATGAAGCTGCTAGAGAGCTTCGTTTAGAGGCCGTTAAAGTTCTGCTAAAGCACGGCCATAACCCGAACTTTCCCTCTCCGCACCATGAAGGTCGGAGTGCCCTTGGAGAACTTTGCTTTGGAGCTATAGGCGCTGAAGCAGCCGCCCGGGTTACAACGGTACTCCAGGCCCTTCTCGGTGGCCCGGTCCAGGTCGACCTCGAAGTTCTTGACGGCAACAGAAAGCCCCTTCTTTTATTGGCCCTAGACAACTCGTACGCTGTTACCGAGGCTTTGCTGTCCACCGTCATGTGGGAGCACCTCAAAGACGATTTCAATATGTATACAAGCAGAGGCTACTGCTATTCACCTACTATGTATGTTGAAAAAGGGATATGGCCGGGTCCCGATTTACAGCGTGCAGCACTTGTCAAGTTGCTCCGCGACTACCGGTGCCCCGACCGCTACTACTCACTGGAAGGGGAACAGCCTTCCGATTGGGTTGGCGCACCTCTCCACATTGTCGAGGCCGAACGTCGTCGTAAAGCTCAAGAGGTGGCCAGGCAAGAAGAGACTCGCGCGCACCAGCTGAAGCTTTCACATACACGGGATGAGGCAGCTCTCGAGCAGACTCTGTCACAGCACCGGCACACGCTCTCCATAGCACAAGACACGGAGCGTGCTCAGAACGCCATGCGGCTCGACACCGAGGCTGACCTCCGTCGGCAGCGCATAGCGGAGCACGAACGAAAAGCGCAGCTCGAGCAAGCGAGATTGTTGGGCCAGCAAGCGCTCGACATAAACAAAATGGAGAACCAACAGAAATTAGAGTACAAACGCAAAGCGACGAAGATCGAGCAGACCAGCTTGGAGGCCAGGGGTCGAGAGGAGCAGAGACACCATCAACGGCTGTTGGAGCAAAACCAGGATCATAGGGCGACGGCAACGCACAAGCGGAGGGAGATCGAGGCGGTGATCAGGACTCAGCAGGAGGCGAATCGCATTGCTGCGCAGTACCAGCAGGCGCAGATCACGTGGGAAAGGGAAGACTCGCCTGACTGATGAGTGCGTGGTGCTTTTACTCTTAACCCACGGATCAAATCGATCCATTTGCCTTGTCTACGCTCGAAGCACTCGCAGAAAACGACGTCATAAAGTGCCCACCATGGATCCACAGCTTACTCAATTCGGAGGGGACCTCGAAAGGACCGGAAGTGTGTATCGATGCCCACGAGAAGGCCTTCTGGATTTGCTCGTGGTGGATACAACGGCCCAAAGTCTATGCAGTTGAAGTGTGACGGAGTCATCTATCCAGTATTAATGTTAATTATAATGATCTTTATTATCTTTATCTCGGATATGGCCGTCTGCTGTAGTGATTGGCAGACTTCATCGTCTTAGCTCTACAATTAGACTTGTGCCGCACACAGCCGCTTTTGATGATGGTAGTGATAGACCAATAAAGTTGTCTAGTTTACATCTACAGATCCAGTTGCCTAGATGGTAAGCATCACCGACAGATTCTAGGGGTTGGCGCTGCATGGACCGCAGCACTCACAATTGTCACTGCTGCATAGTGATTCTTTGACTTGCTTCTTATCGCGATGATATCAACGAAGTCCTTTGAGTAACGTTAAGTGAGACACTGCTAAGGTGGCTCAGCGGTGTGGTTACCTGACACTTTGTGTATGTCTTGAAGTAGTAGGTCTTTTTCAAACCAGTCTGCTCTTCATCCAATGCCCAGTTGGCCTCAAGTAAAGCCTCAATGCATTGACAATTCTCGGTAATTGGATTAGCTATAGGTTTCTGTCCCAGTGCAAACCCATCAATTTTAACAAGCCGACACGAACCTCTATATCTTTCGGAACTATGGAAACCAAGCGAAGACAAATCTTTATTCGCCCCTTTAGGGCAGAGGTGAATTTCACAGTCACTGGTCACCTGCGTAGTGTAGTGTGCAAGGCTTCATCCTATCATTCACGCAATTCAGTCTCCACAGCACGCATAGAGCGCGACGGATAGGCTACTGGCGGACCCCCGACACTCAGCTGCTAGAACTCGAGACTCCGCTTGCCTGAAACCGCCTCAGAACCGTGCTCTGAGGCGGAACCTCAGTTCCTCAGGTCACTGAGGGCCCCCCGCTGGATTTTCCCTTGACCTTTTCATTTGAGACTCGACTTGTGAGCATGCAGCATGCAGGCCATCTTTTACCTGTCAAGTAGGCACATCAACTATCACCCAAGTGTCCGGACGGCCTTAAGGCAGGAACAGGTGGCTGGCTCTGATTGGGGTGACGTAGAACGACACGAGGGCGTCAAATGCACAAAAACAGGAGCGCTGCATACTGCTGAGTAGATCCGGCGAGCGCTCCAATAGCTCAAGTTGCACAGCGTCGAAGGGAAAGCAGGAGCAAGACCGGAGTTCACCAATGTTTTTGCTTAGTGGTGCGGTGTCTATTATGTCGGAGAGGCCCCCAGCAGTCTCTGCGTTTCGCACATTGAACACGCTTTTGGTATCTTGAATCGCGGCGCGCAAACTTTTCTTAACAATGTGATATCAACTACGGGGAAGGTCCCTAGTGGTCTTTGACCTCGCAGGTTGAAAAACATTACACGTTTCTTAAATTTGGGATTGTGGTGCGCAAGATTCCCTTGAGGGAACGTGAATCAACTGCCGGGGAGGGTCCCCAGCAGTCTCCGCACTCGTACGTTGAAGGATAATACATGTTTTTATGATTTCTAATTACGGTGTACAGATTTCTTCACATCAATACGCGGGATCAACTGGTTGCAAAGGGATTCAAATCGACAGATAGCATGTTTGTGGGACGACATCACAATATTGGAATCACTGCGGATTTTGATACCTCCTTCACGAGAGGTAAAGCTCAGTCTGCACAATGGATGAACGTTTTGAGAAAAGAAAAACGTTGTTGATCTTAGTCCAACACTTCCTAGCCGTTACCAATGACTAGAATCTCCGGAAGGTGGGCGATCACGATACTATTCTGGCTCAATGCCCGTCCGATCGATCCATAATTGACATCGGTCAGAACCCCCACATCGTGCGGCTCACCAAACCATACCTGCTCTACCTCATTCTCGCATTCATAAAATCCACCAAATCAAAAAAGCTCTTTTTATAATTCCGCACCTGACTCGGCCTCTGCACAGTCTGCAGCCCAAAATGCGCAGTGTAATCGCCAAACTCCCAATTATCAGCAAAGCTCCACGCAAGCGCACCCATGACGTCCACTCCGTCCTCCCAGATGCTCTTCAGCACCTCGCTCATGTAGCTCAGGTAGTACCAGCTCCGCGGGCTGTCGAACAATTGGTCCGGCAGCTCCTTTTCGGCTTCGGCGAAGACGGGGAAGCCGAATTCGGCGATGAGTACGGGACGCTTGAAGGTGTTATAGAGATAGTTAAGATAGGTGCGGAGATAGGTGGGCGTTATGTAGACGTAGGATTGGGAGCGGTAGCCAATGTCCCAGCCGGTGGTCGTGAGCCACGATTGATTGACGCAATAAGGGAAGAAAGGGTCGGAGGTGTTGGAGGCGCAGGCTTCGATGCCGTAGCTTGGCGGGGAAACCACGGTTGCGGTGTAAGCTATATTCACGTCAGTTAGGCGTTGAACTTATATAGAATGCCCTAGCTAAGAGATTCCGTACGATCAACACCGAAAAAATCTGGATGGGTGTCAGCACTGTCATGTGCGTGTTCTTATGTATGGTCGAGGACGCTCACCGCTTGTGCCACCAATATATCGTAGATCGTCTTGAGTCAAGGGAACATAATCTGGGATGGTCATCTTGTACGACTCCGGATAATCGATCCCCAAGAAAATTGGATTTGCGAAAGTTGCAAGCTGGAAGGAATTGAAATGGTCCGCAGCCGCAACGTCCGACGCGTTATTCGGGTCCCGGGGAACTCCGAAATTATTGTTGAATTTCAGGCCCACTTTGCCCGTACCATTGATCTCATCATGGTAGTAGTGATACAGCCTTGCATGCGCCTTGATCACTGTGTCGACACTCTTCCCGTTGTCGGAATAGAGAAGGGGCTCATTGAACGTATACCAGACGGGGACTCTGTCGGCGTAATGGGCCATGACGATTTTGCCGTAGTTGACAAAGGCGTCTTCGAAGGTCACATTTTGATAGGCACCGTTTACGTAGCCGATGAGGGCACGGTCGTAGACTGTGCTCAGGTTGCCGTAGAACTGCAGAGGGGTATCAAAGTGCAAAAGGGTTACTGTGGGGACCATTCCTTTCTGAGCCACGTTAGGATATTTACAGTAACTGTTCATTTTCAGGCTCCGCTCACCTCTAGTACGAAATTGATCAGGTCGTCGTAATGGTCAATCCCCTGCTGATTCACCGGCGTACCCTCCAAAGCAAATGGCAGGATCCTCGTCCACGGAATCGAGAAAGAGTAATACTTGACTCCCATAGCAGCTAGTCGTTCAATGTCCTGTTTATATAGGTAGTAGTTCTCGTTGGTGACATAATTAGGACTACTGGGGACCAGCACATCCAGAAGCGTTGGGGCACGCCCCTCATCCGCGATGGCGCCTTCGATCTGCGCTGCGGATCCTGCAACGCCGAAGACGAAGCCGGGAGGGAAGTAGTAGCAGTCCTGCGGGCCGAAGTATTCTGGAGGCGGGAGAACGAGCTCGCTGGTAGGCACGGGTGTCGGTGATACAGTTGTGGAGTAGAGTCCTCTAGACGTGAAGTTGACGAGATTCGCCCGCTCCCACAAAGCTGTCCACGCAGCTTGGCCATACGGATCTGCAGTGTCTGTCGGCGTGACCGTCGCATTCGGGTCCCAATTGCCATAGGTCGTAGTGGAGAGCGATGGGAGCAGCGAGCTCAAAGACGCAAATGGAGCAGCGAAAGTGGCAGTGCTTGCGGCTACTATGGATGTAGCAGTACGAACGGTCTCGGTTTGCGTGAATGAGAAGTTGGCAAAAGTATATGTAGGTGTCGCAAATTCATAGTAGTTGCAAGCATCACACTGTGGTCTTGCTGTTGGACCCTGGGCTGAAATATATACTTGCTGCGCCCAGGCCGAGGCAATGAGACTCAACACCACAATTGAATGCATCCTGAGCTGAGGAGGAAAACTACACCTCATAGGCTTTAAGAGGACAAAGCTTCAACTAAATACCAAAATCCAGGTGCAGTACACAAACCTGGGCATAATTCCCCCGCACCTGGTTCCCCCGCACATGGTTCCCACGATCATCGCATAAGGAGCGCCACAAGCGCCTTCGCTGCAGCCACCTTTATCATAGCGTCTTGCCTCTCCATATCCAAAATTGGCGCCGCAGCTTGGACTGTACCGCTGCACGAGGTTTATTATTCAGAGGGGAGCCGATTGTTCCCCAGCGGTGTTTATTTAATAAACTGTCTTTGGTGGCTATGTGTCCGCAATGCTGACGCGCCTGTCCTTGCGGAAAAGAATCATTGGAGTGCTACTTGATGGGACACGGTTTTGCCTATAAACTCGCCCCGAGCTCGGCCGCAGAGCTGGTGTGCCACGATGTATGCTAAGGCTGCAGCATGTCGGATGGTGAACGTTTGAACACAACTGATAATGCTACCTGAGGCCGGTGCACGACCTATCACCGGATAATTGGAGGGAAATTAAATAGTGCCCGTTCTAATAATCCCCCAAGACGCCTTGGAAAGCGAAGATTGCGGCACAAGAGACCCGAAAAAGCTGCGGAAGGCAAAATGAGCTCATCACTTGAAGCGATCATACCGGACTACCTCCAACAGCCTTATAAGAGGATAAAGAGGGCTGGTACCCATGCGTGAAGACCCGGGACATATCATAATACTATTAACGACGTGATATAAACGTGAGAACGTGGCGTTCCAGTACTGTTTCCACCTTGATAGACTCACGTGATGTACTTTCACTTCTCCAGTAACGGAGCTTTAAGCAGCAGGACAGATCCTCGAGCTTTGAGGAGGGAGCTCGCGCACCCGCTGAAGTTATTCTCAATTGGGATCTCGCTCAAGGAGACGTCTACAGCGCCTGAGACGTGGAGAAGGAACAATGCCGGACTTCGCACTGGACAAACACGATGTTGAGATGTATTCGAGCGGCGAAGGAGCTGGAAGGCTTCCAAGAGACATTAGAGTCGTCTACATAGGCTCCGAGATGTTAGACATTTCGGCGAGAGCTTGCTTTATTCGTAATCACAACGTCCTTGTTCAGCAATGATCGATGTTGAGCAATGCTTGCTTATTTGTGCGTTGTGTTCGCGAAACAGGCATTGTGATACATGTCCTTCGTTCTCACGCTGGACCAGTTCCCTGTGCGGGAAATAACGTGAAATGGCGGTTTTGTGGTTCGGCGCGTTGCTGGACAGACATGTCGCCGGTGATTTGTCCGATGCTGATTCCGTAAACGGTATGAGAAATGCAGCATGTGTGTACTAGTGCTGGAAACAGCTTAGGAGGAATGCTATACGTGAATTTCCGGCCGTGAATGCTTGAACAATTCTTTCACAGACTTCACATGCTTTGTTATAATCTCCGAGACTACTTCTTGTACCTCACCCTTTATCTGCACTCATCTACTTGCACATCCGCTGCGAAAGCCTTTCAAACTTTTCATTCTCAGCGCAAAAGAAATATGTCTGATACTTGGTTCGAAACGCGCGTTGACCCGATCGGAGACGGGACTGGGGTGGATGGCTGCCATCCTGACGAAGCGCAAGCCTTGAAAAAGTACCTACGCGAAGAGATTACTGTAGAGCAAGCGGCACGACAGATCACCCAGCCTATCGAGAATGACTCCAGACCCGGGAAGATTATGTGGCGACTTTGGGCGCTGTTCGAGAACGCGATGTTGACCATCCCTTCGGCTCTGTCTAAGCTTATCAGGCTGCTGCAGGAGATTAGAAAGCTTCCACCGGCAGATCTAACCAACAAAGACCGGCAACCGTACCTACGTGACACATCCCGGGAGCTCTGGCGTGATCTGCCTACTTTCGTCTCGTTCTGGGTAGATGCAAGATGGTGGATCGAGACGCGCGACTGGGACATCAGTAATCAGAAAACACCTGCACAGTTGAGAAGAATGCGCACCCTACTTCGGAACCATGCTAGAGCCGAAGCGCAACTCGTCATTGGGCTCCCAGATATGATATCGCTCGTCTGGGGATATGTGACTGTTTGCGACGCGTTGGAAAGGAGCGATGCAGCGTTAGATATTGAAGTGCCGGCAGCGAGGGAGTGGTTGATCGCCACAGGAAAGCTTCTTCGTGATGGCGGGGACGCCAATAAATCTACCTACGCCTTTCGTAGAGACCGTGATCTCTGGAAGGGAGATAAGATCATGTGTTCTGAGAGGTGGGCTTTCTGGAAGGAGCGCTTGGCGTCAATCCAGCAGAACACGGAGTTGGAGGAGAGTACGAGGCAGGCTGCGAAGGAAGCGCTTGACGCCATGACTGCCATTGATGAACAGTATCCACAGGTTGCGGAGGAGGCGAGCTAACGTGTGGATGATTGTCTTGAGCTTGGCTAGTCGCACTCCGCGGCGCAATTCTCACGACGTTGGACTTTACTCCGGCGAAGCCAGATATAACGTAGAATGCCCTGCCGTAGACATATTTCAATTTGTAGAACACCCATGTGTACTTCTTGCTGAGCGTGATGGAGGCCAGCAAAGGACATCGTGACAGGCCATTCTATGGATTAGCTTTTTTAGATAATGGACAGTTTGAATAGGTCTGGCATAGCTACCTTAGACTTGTCAGGTGATGCATTCCTGCCGTTTGCGGAGAAACTCCGGATGGGCATGACGATGCGTTCCCAAGCACAGACTGTGGCACAAAACGCCAACAAGGCCGAGGGCGGGGCTCAAGGGGTTATTGAGGAAGCCACCACGAAGGATGTCACGTGTCCGGCGATTTCGTCGTCTTGACGGGGCCTAACATGAATGTATTCCACTTTCACCAAGTTTCGGCTCCGCCGTTGGCAGGGATGAGAGTGTTACGCATATTCATTTCGAGCTCTATGAGATCTGGGGCATCGAACGTGCTTCGCGCAAAAGACTGCAATTGAAGGTTGCACCTTGGCTAGTCTCGGGCCGAAACATATAGATGCCGGAGAGGCTACTTTGGTCGAGACGAGCTGGAATGGAAAGGACTCTGGACCAAGGTGATCCTGCCTCGCGAGAAACCTCATATTGAGGGCCTGCTTCACAATAGGCTGATCGGGTAGTAGGAGATTTCAGAATGAGCCTGAACCTTGATTGAGCGCGAGTTCAGGTACGTGGAGGATCTGTCCAAGGACATGTTTGTATTGCGAGGAAGTTTGCATTAATGGTGACTGTAGATAAATGGAAGCTCTCGACCGAGGACACTTCTGGATCCGGGCGTGCCTGGATCCTGATCGAGTTTGAGTCGACAGATTTGGGATGCAGTGGACTTAAGCTCGAGACATGTTTGGCTCATGAGAAATGTTGAGAGGGGTTCGGATTGAGATGGCAATTGAACACGCCTCGGCGCTTGCTTACTTCAGAAAGGCCAAATTTTGTCAGTTGTGCTCTTCCTGACAAGACACTCATTCGATCAAAGGCGGCTTCCGCGGCTCCAGTGAGCGACTAGTGACGCGAGATTGATGTCCCCATCTGCAACTTAGCCCGAACCGCTTAATAATCCATGGATCGCAGGGTTAGCTTTGTGCAATGAGCCAGCGTGATTCGTGTTTTGCCAGGCAACGCCTGGTGAAACTCGGTTGCCGTGCTCACACCCATGTCAGTTCTGTTTCGAGCGGGTGTATGATATACTCGTAGATTCCGTCTCGGGTCCGTTGATCTTCTAAACTAACCACCTGGCCGCCGGCTCGCCATGGAAGGTCCAGGCAGGAGCTGATAGCTTGTTTGAAGTGCTTGGAGCAACCTCCGAGCGAGCTTCCAGTACGATGAGCAACAATCCAGTCGGTAGTTGCGTTGTCCCCGTCCTCGGGGGTTCTGTGTTCTTCAATCGACTTCTTTGTTTCGATTTCGATGAGAAGGATCCCAAGCGCAAGGATACTGATGTTTGGGTGGAGTCCTCCATGGCTTGGATGTGAGAGTCTTTCATGTAGCTGGTCGAACCGAGTTGAAAGGTATGGTCTTAAGTAATCCGGCTCGTTTTGCGAGTCGTAGAAGAACGATATGTGCGCCTTGTTCTACTTGCTGCACAGCCAGCTGCTTTCCTTGTAACATAGTAGTGATTGCGCGAGAATGAGAGCTAGCTTTCGCCTTGTTCTCAAACCGATGTCTGCTCCTGCGTCCAGCAATTCCTTTAGTGATACGGCGGGAGCATCCGAGAGGTTTAGCTGTCTCTGTTGAGGGTCCAGTTGCCAAACTTCGTGGCTCTGTCCATAATCTTCAAGAAGCAATCTCAAGCACTGGTCGTCGGGGTTACTGTTCAGTGCATCACAAATATCTCCCAATTGTGTACGAGTGTTCTCCGCGGATGCTCTAGACACCACTTTGTCAGTGACGTGTTCGCAACTCTAATAGTGGTGGACCTACCCTTTAGACAATACCTGCACAACTCCCTGCTGCCAACTGCATATTATTGTATCCAGCCCAGATTTCGAAACGAAGAACTCGTAGGTTGCATCGGCACTAGCGTCACTTTGAGTTTCAGCGGTTCCAGGCAGTCCTAGACAGAATTTCGCCTCATGGCGCACAGTACAACAATCCAACATTTCGAGAGAGCGGTGTATAGTTCTTGAGAGAAAGCGTGGAAGCGATTCATTGCTGTTGTTTGCCGCATCCGTAATGGTCCTTCGTCCACATGTTTCTCACTTTCGACAGACATGGTTATTGACTTCCTAGCTTCGTACTTTGTATGTGCATTATGTATTAGGAACTCTAGGTTCTTATTCCAGTCACGGAGTCTTTCAAGGCATTGGGTGCGTTGCTTTTCTTTTGTCAAAATTCTGAGCCGCTTCACAAAGGTGCTGCCTCCTTCCCGGATTGCCTCAATTTAGCGAATTCCATCAGCTTCGCATAAATTTTGTCGTGATCCTAACGTGTCCGTCAGCACAGACCACTCCCAGCGAAGAAGTATCTTCTATTAGTGTTCGGCGACTGACTATCTTCAAGCTCCTATCTTGAGTAAGCTGATCAAGCAGCTCCAAGACCCACGTCATGACTAAATTGAACCTCTCAAAGTCGCTTCTAGATACGAAATACTCTTGCAAAGCTGCAGCAACGTCCGGATAGTGGGTCTATTTTTGCAATTGAACCTTACTCTTCAATTCCAGTTTTCGCTCGTACGATAAACGCGGCAGATCGTCGACAATTTGTTCAATAAGGCACTTGAGGACAACAACTTCCCACCAAAAGTTGCTGTAAAATGTATGCAGTTTCTCGTTTCCCCTGAATCGGGACCCTAGAACCAAGAGCGGCTCGGCACCATGGGCGTATGCCTTGCCAAACTCGATGAAGAGAGGCAAAACACCTAGAACAAGGCCTGCACATTCAATTCCTACAACCATAACTCTGGCTCTAGATGCGGGTCATAAGATCTACGGGTGAAAATACAGATGCGGAACGGTATAGTGCGAATTGATGTGTTATGCGAACAAGACGTGTATCGCGACAAGGCAGCTGTCTGCAAGCTTGAGCCGCAGCCGCGGGGCAACACTATCTGCCTGGCGGCTGCACATGCATCAGCTCGAGACCTTTGCCACACTCGTCCTGTGTTCGGTCTTTCTCGAGATATTGAGTGTAAAAATGCTCCACTGTACACTTAGAGTGCTCCGTGCACGGCTCACCTTGTCTCCAAGATGTCCTTCGCGGAGCAGTCGGTCACGTCAATCCGAGAAGCAGCTGGTAGCTGCGCACAAGCGTTCCTCCGGAGACTGGCTGATGGATCATTGGACGAAAGCATTACCGAAGGACTAGATCAGCAGCGAAGCAGACTCCGTACATGGGCAGCTAACCTTGGCGTCTTTGCTCCCAGCACAGCGTCCGCAGACTACCGCCTGAGAGATGACCCCGATATTGCAGACCTTGTCAAGGGAATGCTCACTCGAGCGACAGTATGCGTTGAGCAATTGGGACATGTTCGAGACCGCCTAGTCCACCTGGCTCAAGTTCATCATCCTCCTCTTCCTCGGCATCTTTAATCCTAAGCGCCGCGTCTCGCTTGTCGTCAGGCTATAAACATCAACTATATCCGCAGGAATTCACGAACGAACATCTGCTAGAGCTAGACGATATCATTACGCGTTTATATCAACACGCTGCTATTTTGAAGAAGCCATTCTCCAGTAACGAACATGCCAAGGTCACCAAATTTATTGCAAAGGAAGGAGGCAAAGTGCACTTGGGAGGATTCGTTGATCATGTTAAGTGGCAGATCGAGAACCAGTGCCCTAAGGCTTCGCGGGCTATTACTGCTCGACTTTGTGACGCCGCTGTATTCCGAAGGATGACGTTGCTGTATCGAGAACGTCACAGGAAGAAATTATACCAAGGTACCAGCGAGTGGTTTGGTCCGAGAGCACCTGGATTAGCTCATCAAAACTCTGCCGCCCGCTCCCAGTCAAGCGAAGCTGTAGCCAAAGTTCAGCATAGACGCATTGCGGCTTTTGAGCATGGCCTACGCGCGGCAGGAGACATTGATATCAGTAAGGTTGGAAATCATCGCAAAGACCATAAATGCTGATACTGGGATCTCCAGCGGAAAGCGACCGAATGTCGAGGACATCTGCCCAGGGACAAAGTGCGACCCACATCGCTTCGGAATTCGGCAGCGGTGTCAAATACTTATGCCTCCTCTGTTAATCGCCCAGTCATGCCAGCGAGGTCTGAATCTAATGCGCTCGCGGGTTCTACGGATACTGCGATCGCTCGGCGGGCGGATCTCGACGTTCCACCGCCTCCCAGTACAAAAGAACCTATTTGCCCTTACTGCTTTAAAATTCTTCTCGAAAGAGATATGAAAGGGGACGGCTAGAGGTAAAAGTGTGGTGTCGTGATGTCTACGGATGAGCACTGACGAGAAATAGACAACATTTGCTAAACGATTTATCTCCGTACGTCTGCTTATTCGAAGGATGCTCGACGCCCACGGAGTATTTCAAGACGTTGGATGATTGGATGAGTCACATGCGATGGGAGCACACGGTTACTTGGTCCTGCTCGGCACCTGGGCATGAGTCCGAAGTGTATACATCTAGGCAGCTGTTTGAGCGGCATTTGAGGCTGGAACACGTTAACGAGGTGTCAGAAGCACAGCTGCCGATAGTGGTCGCTCAAAGCGGGCGGCCAGCGTCAGACACTTTTGGTGCAATTAGCGGACTCCGCCACGGCGTTCGTGCTACACCAAACATGTACAGCCTTTGCCCACTATGTTCATACTCGCTTGATGAGGATGACTGGATCCTCAAGGACAAATCGTCGCCTTCCGAAACTGCAGACGTCCCGAACAAAGCCTTCAAGAAGATGCTGAATCATGTTGCGTACCATATGGAAGCAATTGCTCTTTTGTCGCTTCCGGAAAGGGAGGACATCCAGAGCGGGGCTGTGACGCAAAGAGAGTCATATCCACCACGAAATGAGTGTGATTCGAATCACCAGGACCTTCCTTTGGTTGACTTCGACGACGACGATGATGATCGGACCGTAGCCCCTTATCCTGACGAACAAGATGAGGATAGTGTGCCGGTTGACAGTTACTTAGAGGAGGAAGGATGGTTTTACGTCTTTAATGATCCGAAAGTGACAAAGATCCCTTATGCCAAGCCTAGCTTTGACTCTGTTTTGCAAGATTTGGCTGGGCGGCACAAGGCGGAAAATAGCCCTGAAGCTGAGAGCACTGTATTTAGTGCGAGCTCGATTCTTCCCGATTCCTCATCTCTGGAGTGTAAGGCTTTGATCAAATCTTGGTAATCAGAGTGCCTTGAAACCCATCCATTGTGTCAACACAGGCAACTACCAAGCCTGCCAAAACGTGTTGTGGACACAGGGGGTCCCGGTGACGGTGGGCTAAGGCTATATGAGGCAACCGGAGATCGAGCCAAGTATGCTAGCATCAGCTACTCTTGGGGTGGTGACGCACAAACTTTTACAACCAGAAGGAATTTAGCTTTATTCAAAGATACCATTGATTTTCCTTCGTTACCTAAGGCTTTACAAGACGCTGTAACCATGGTCCGTACCTTAGCTGTCCGATATCTCTGGGGTGACTCGCTTTGCATCCTGCAAGATGACTTTGAAGACAAGAAAAACGAGACCGCAAAGATGGGGAAGATATATGAAAACGCCTATGTCACCATTGCAGCTTCCATGTCCAAAGGTGCGGACGATGGCTTCCTCGGTCCCAGGCAGCAGACCATGCACTACGCCTTGTCACCTGCTCCCTTGGACACTCGGGCATGGGCATTTCCGCAGCAATACCTATCCCGAGGCTACCTTTCTTTTGACGCTACTGAGTTGCGCTGGCAGTGTGAGACCTTGGAACGTTGTGAGTGCCGTGGATGGACTGCAAAGGAACCTCGTCGCGAGACGCATGAACTCTGGCGGCAGTATGTTGTGCCTGAATTCACAAAGCGGGAAAGGTGGAGCCCGAGGGATCGACTGCACGCTCTATCCGGGATTGCTGCTCGGTTCCAAGCTAGGCTGGACGACGTATACCTTGCTGGCTTGTGGCGACGGGACTTGCCTTCTAGCCTTTGTTGGTACATTTATCGGCCGGGTTGCCGCCTTCAGAATGAAATCCCCAGCTGGTCCTGGGCTTCAGTTGAAGGCTCAGTACGATATTCACGACAACGGTCATCTGACGCTGACCATTTCGCCTTCCATATACTAGATGCCAGCTGCACCCCGGACGAGGATAACCCATTCAGCGGTGGATTTGGGGGCCATATCACTGTTGAAGGACCTCTTGCACCCCTAGCCATGAGGCTTCTTACATCTGCTTCACGAGGGAGTTTGATGTTAAAAGCGGGCGAAGTATCACAACTCACCACATTGCCTAGGTGCGCTAAGACTGTAATTCGTAGAGCACTGCGAGCTCGGATCAAGAAGAAGCCCGGATATAACCTCTCTCCAGTTGAAGCATCGCTCGGCAACTCAACCAGGGCCATACCAGTGAAAGTGTACATCGACAGTCTGGATATGTTTCTGCTCGACTCACCCATCGCATGTCAATGCCTGTGCCTTTCGGCAGACAAAACAGCGCCAGATTGATTATCCATGCGTCTCTTACTCTTGCAAGAGGTGGAGCACAAGCCTGGCACTTACCGCCGTATCGGCTATCTCGAGAGCCATGGAGACACTGCCCTAAGTGATGAATATATTGCAGCTTTTAAGGCAGCTGAACGCAAAACCTTAACAATCATCTGACATCTGATGTTCCATGTTGAGGGAAGAAGATAAAACTGGGGACGAAAGAGTCTAGGCTGGAGGTGCAGTCAAGAATCTCATCGTCTGGGTCAACAGAAAGCTGGTCCATCTGGGCTAAGCTGGCGTTGATCGAGGAAACACGCAAGGCATCGCAGGTACCTAAGAGCAGTGGGCCGGGACTGCGAATACTGCACCTATCCGACTCATAGCTCTCGTTTTCGGAAGGGAAGACTTGTCAGTCGTACCATTCGGAAAGCTACTGCATTAACCCTTGTCTATGACAGGTATCTGGAGGGCCACCAAAGTAGGTAGCAGAAGACTTTGTACCCCGGGAGGTCAAGTCAAAGTGTTAGAGACTAACGTAGGTTGGCTCCGTATGGGATATTGTCAAAACTATGAGTGCTCCCCTTTTGCTTCCTGGCTGCTTCCGCGCAGCGAAGGTAGGTCTACCGCAATCAGGAAAGGAGGCATTGACATCATGTTTCAGGGGCAGATGCTCGGCAGAAGCGGTACGGTCCGACGAATGTCCCATTCTCTACCACGCAGCCACGGCAGCTTACAAGCTGTCGCTGGAGTGAACGAGTTCCACAACTTCAGCCCTCTTCTGATGATCTTCGGAGCTTTTTCGCTCTCTGATAATCTGCTACTTGGAGTTTAATTAAGTTGTAATTGAGACACAGCGCTTACCACGTTTTCGAGATTCAATAGGATGCAGTCCAGCGCTGGGCGAGGCTGGACGTCCAGCCCGCTATTGACGTTGCATAGTCGCACTTGACTAATATAGCTAATCATGCTAGATTATCATGGCAATGACAATAATATGGAAATCGCATCTGTGCAATCCCGGCTTGCAAGGTGGTTCAGCCACGGGGGTGACGAACGTGGGCGCTGCCGCGACGTCTCCCGCAGTCAGACCAATGGGAACTTATATGCATGTCAGCAGCGACATCCTCTATCTTTCATCTGATTATTTCCTTGAGTAGGCGAATCCTGGATATTTCCAAGGCTCATATTACGCAGCCAACAGTCTAAGCCAGGAAACATTATACCGAAAACAAGAAAGTCGCGCAGAAACCGCAATGGTTTCGTACAATATCAAAGATAGAACCCCGGATGGCGCTTATCTTGTCTTGAATATTATGGGCTTGAAGATCACAAAACAAGCATCACTTGGCTCGACTCATGTCAGATCGATCTTGCAGACCACGTCGTCATATCTTCATGCGGCTTCCGCTAGCCTTGGCATGATCTGCAGAATGCGGGAGCGCCGCCAGCCACGAACGTGAAACGTGAGCCAGGTACGTGTACTTCCTGGCTGCTGCTTCCCGCGCCTAAACCTCATACTGCTGGAAGGGAATTGGTTCTCAAGAATCGCATCTTCCAATATGACCGAAATTGATTTAGGCAATGTGAGATGTGGAAACGTCATCATTTTGAATCCTGAATCGAAGCAAGGGGGCATAATACATAATTATTTGGGAAACTGTCCGATATCTATCCGGCCGCACCAGTTTCAAAGCATGCCTTCTTGCCGCCACAGTGTTGTCCTCTCGTTCTCTCAAAACTCCACCGTCACCAGTCGCACTGAGCCCAGCGCTCTCCGGTTTTTAGATTCTTCCGCAACTGTTCTTTGATTTTCAAATCAATTGACAGTGATACCTACGAGAATGAAATTGATCCTGCTCTCCGCCCTTCTCTCTTTCAGTAAGCGAAAAACTTCCTCTCACTCTTCGTTCCTCATATAATATCCCGCAATTCACTGTCTCGATGGCGCAGCTTCGCTAATACACCTCCACATAGCCGCCTTCGTTCTCGCAGATGATGGCCAGCAATCTTCTCAAAATGCCCCCCCAGCAAACTTCGACAAAGTAGTCGCCGCGCATGGAATTCTCTCCAGCCTTGCATACGTGATATTCTTCCCCCTCGGTGCCATTCTGCTTCGACTCCTCTTTGGACCGAACATCATATGGGTTCACGCGGCAACGCAAGCCTTTGGTTTGATTCTGGTTATTACTGGTGCAATCATGGGCATATGGATCGCTGTTGTTTCTGATCAGGTAAGCCCTTTGTATTACGCAGGCCCCGAGATGCAAGCCTCCCTACACGCTCTGTCTCGTGTCCGGACATCTGCCCTTGTTGTATCCAACCAGACAGTGTCCAAAGGGCCCGGTGTGTGGTGGCGAGATAAGCAAACACAAACTAACTCCTTTCAGATCGACGCCTACCATCCCATAATCGGACTGATTGGCCTCGGTCTCGTCGTGACGCAGCCCTTCACCGGCCTCATCCACCACTCCCTCTTCAAGAAGTACCGGCGCCGCACAGCCCTAGCTGTCGCACACATGTGGCTAGGAAGAATCATCATCACTCTCGGCGTCATCAACGGTGGGCTCGGACTTCTACTCGCTGGCGACTCGTCCACGGGAGAGAGGATTGCGTATGGTATTGTCGCGGGCGCAATATGGGCGGTGTATATCAGCATTGCGTTCACGAAGGAGGCGAAGAGGAGTAAGGAGCACCAGGGCAAAGAGTATGTACGCGATGAGTCTTCCCTGGAGGAGCTTAGGCGTTGATGAATGGGTGGAATAACCCTTTTGAAGCGGCCGGGTCCAGTTCCGTACGAGCTCTGCATTTGTAACGTTGTATATGGCGTAAATGCTTCCTTTGTACGTTTGCCAGCGCATATCTCTTAGACTACAATCATATCGACTTGTTGCTCCGAGAATCTTTCGCCAGCTTGCCGGACGCAGGCGCTGGTTTATTTCGAAGCGCTTTCTTGCTCATCATTCAACATGCTGCCCTTCCGTTCGCAAACCACAACGTCTGCCAGAGGTTCATCGGATGAGTGGAGACTGACTGGCTCAACATAACTGACACTAAGCAAACTGATGACTTTTCTCGACTGAGCAGCTTCTAAGGGATCGAAGGGCAAGGTAGCGTGATACTTCATATTGCAGAGCTACCCAACAGGTAATGAAGTCCCAGTACGCATGCCCGAACCCATCCGCCGAGCTTAGAGTTTTGCCGCTTAGTTCGTATCGAGTATACCCCGGATCACGTGCGCCCAACTAGCACTTTCGTGACGGATGCCCAATAATCGCCGTGGAGGCTGAAGGCTGAAGGCTGAAGGCTGAAGGCTGAAGGCTGAAGGCTGAGGCTGGACTACGTTCCAGGTCGTAGTGCGCTGTTATCTCGAAGAACTTGTCTACGATCTGGTCTGTGAAACTCGGCGGAGCTATGGGAATCGGAATGCGAGAGACTTTGTCAAGAAATGGCTCTTCATGGGCCGTTTGGCAAGCACTGGCTTAACGGCTCAATGACTTGCTGCAATGTGACTGTGTGAGAGAGAGCAACACAGAAAAACAGATTCAACAGTTCTCGTAATTAACGCTAAGTCTGAGTTGATAACTTTGCTACTGTTTATTGTACTACGCCCCCATACCGCCGTGCTGCTGCTTTTTTATATATATGGAGAAATATCAGCACGTGCCCCTCCAAAACTCACGCCGCCTCCGCCTTCTCCGCCTAAAACCATGTGTCTCTTTCAATGAAGTGCCGCAGATCGAGCTCTTCGAGATTTCGCTATCCTCCAAACAAAAGTATGAAGCTCTCTCATACGCCTGGGGTTCCCCTGTGCCCGATGACTAGGTAATATGTAAAGGCAAGCGCCTCGCTGTCAGCAAGAATTGTGTAGCTGCTCTGAAGCGTCTCCGGTATCGTAGATGGTTTGATCGCGTGCTATGGATCGACGCTATATGTATCAACCAAGATGATATCGAGGAGCGACGTCAGCAGGTGGGCTTGATGGGCAGTGTGTATCGTGAGGCCACGCGTGTCATTGTGTGGCTTGGGGAGGAAGCGGATGACTCCAAGCTGTGTTTTCAGGATATCTGGAAAGTACGCCTCGAAGTGTGGTCCGGTTTTCGGATTGGTCGAAGCCCAGAAGACCCTCCTTAGGTGGCGCTCAAGAAACTCATAGATCGCCCCTGGTTCCACCGTACCTGGGTCATTCAGGAGGTCGCTTTGGCTGCAGCTGTCACGGTTATGTGTGGGAAATACAGTATGCCTTGGGAAACATTAGAACTATTGGTCATGAGGCACTTGATCCTAAAAAAGCAGAGCGACAGCTGGAAGCGAAAGCACCTAGGTTTCGAAGGGTACGTCAAATCCACCAGTAACGACTATCTCGGCGATAAGTGGCATGCCAATGACAGCATTCTCCGGGTACGAAAGCTCTTTCAAGCTGGCGACCTTGACGCTTCTACGGCCTTGCAGCTGTCTAGAACATTCCTGGCGACGGAGCCCCGCGACCACATCTTCGGCCTTCTTGGAATTTGTGACGAGCTTCGTCGAGTTACTGAAAATATTGGTTACCTCGAACTGCTGGAAAAGCTTCATCAGAGGGTAGCGGTAGCTCTCCTAGGCGGAGATGCTCTACCGTTGTTTTGGGCTTACCAGTCTGCTGAGAAACGAGGTTCACCTTCGTGGGTCCCCAATTTTACCTGCTCAGAGACGCCTTGGCCGAAATATACAAATACCGAAATCATGGCTTGCAGGAAGTCCAAATTCGGGTGCCGGCTAGCGCCCAATAGTCGGCAGCTCTATGTTAAGGGCAGGATTGTAGACCATATTAAAAGTACGTCGGACGCGGTGATGTCTGAGCATCAGGATGATACGGCGCAATTGACAGTTTGGAGGCGCTGGTTCACCATGCTTGAACGCCAAGCCAACTATCCGACTGGCGAGGACGAGACAACAGTCTTTTGGACGACCGCTTCTCTGGGAACGAGAATCTTCTACCCGACGATCCATTCTACTCCGTTCTCTTAGGTGCGACGATGCCTGGCTAGAGGCAAGCTTGAGACATGTGCAAAAGCCACCGCGTTCAAACAGTGATAGTTCCGACACATCTAGCATATCTTCCAGCATTTTCCATACGCTTGAATTTTTTGACAGGGACAAGCACATATTATACAACAAATGTGCGTTCACTACATCGAAGAACTACTTTGGTCTCATGCACGGTACAACGGCACAGCCGGGCGATGCAATCGCGGTGCTTGCGGGCGCCAAGTGGCCTTTGGTACTTCGCAAAGTGGAGCACGAATATCGCATTCTCAGTGGATGCTATGTTCATGGTATCATGAAGGGACAGACTTTTCCTGCTCAGGAAGCGGAGCTAGACTGGATCACACTTGGCTGATAGTCGCCGTGAGTTCTGACACAGTAATAAGATTTCTCAAAGGCTACACAACTGATGCGGGCAGTGAAATAAGGTCAGCGCGATGCTCTCACATTCCAGCACATTCGAATTTAGGAAATTCGTCTCGACGCGGATTGTCCGTCCGCGTAATGATCTTTCACTGTTGGAGTCTTCCTTATGTAGCGCTTGTGGTTCGTTACAAGGCTTCCTCACCAGTTCGTTGCAACAAAGAGGGCTCTTGGGTGCTCGAAATAACCACTCCTATACCTCGTTGCTCGCTGGAGTTGGACAACAAGGGAATGCCATGAACCGCTATCCTTGGAGGCTGGCTTCCGTCAGAACGAACTGCAATTGACTCCAGCAAAGCATTCCAGGAACGTCGGAACACTAGGAGACCATGTAGTTGACCTCAAACGGTCTGCTGATGAAAGCAAAGCAACCACTTTCCATCTTCTCCGTCTTTCCGCCAAACGCTCGACACCCACGCCACGAATTTCACATCCTCTTTCTCACCAGCCGCTGGCGGCCTGTACGCTTCCACTCGATAGTTGATCAAGCCAGCTTCTACTCCGAGCGGAATGACACTGACATTTGCCATCGAGTAGCTTTTCCAAGGTACGAAGCCCGGGCTAAGCATGACCTCCTTCAAAGATGGTTCAGAGTCATTTGTGATCCTCATACCGCCAGGGAATTGCATGATACAGTCATGTGAGAGATAGGGAAGCAGCCCGGCTCCGTAGGTTTGGAGAGCACGCCATGTTTGATGTTCGAGGTCGTGGATTGTTTTGTAGATATCCGAAGATGGATCACACATGGTTCAAAGATAAAGGTCAAATACTGTGGCTCCAGTTGACTGATACTAGTTGGTTTCGGTAGGATGACGTGTCGCACTTGAGAAGCAAGGAAGATGGTTGACAGCAGTTTGAATCTCGAGATAGCGAGTAAGCTTAAGCTGTCGGTTATGGATGTAGGTGACTAGCATGTGGGATTCCTCGGGAGAAAGTGTGTCTGTCGAGAGGTCAACCTATGAAACCCTATTTGCTGATGCTCTACAACTCAAGTCTCAGGCTGCAGGCGAGTTCCATCATACCACCCAATTAGCTAAGAGTGATCCTTTAGCTGCAAGAATGCTAACGATCTATCGAGGGTGCAACCCGAGGTATGTGCTCGGCAAAACCTGCCGGTTCCGTGTGAACATCTGGCCAGCTGGTCCTTCGCATGTTTACTGTCAAGGGCTCTTCAACAAACGATTGCCTACCGCCCAACCCTCTCCTCTACACTACACCTTCAAGAAACCTCGTCACCATGGACCTCCTCCGCTCGACAATCCAATCCATAACCCACAACCTCCCCGCTCCCCTGCGCAACACCGCCCAGTCCCTCCTCGGCCCTCAATGCTACAAAACCCTCCTCCTAGATGTCGACCTCGCCTCGACCGAATGCCTCAAACTAGCCATCTCCAAGGGTCTTGGCATTGGCATAATTGGAGCGGCATCTGTGGTCAAGATCCCCCAGATCATCAAGCTCCTCAATTCACGCTCGGCGTCCGGAATTTCATTTCTATCCTACGTCCTTGAAACCGCTGCCTATCTCATCTCCCTCGCGTACAACGTCCGCCAGGGATTTCCATTCAGCACGTACGGTGAGACGGCACTCATCGTGGTACAGAATGTTGTGATTGCGGTCCTGGTGCTGCAGTTTGGCGGCCGCGCCGCGGCAGCAGCGGCATTTGTGGGTGGGTTGGCTGCGGCGGCGTATGCGCTGTTTAATGAAGGGGTGGTGGATATGAAGATGTTGAGCTACGCGCAGGCGGGAGCTGGGGTTCTAGGGGTGCTGAGTAAGGCGCCACAGATTTGGACGGTTTGGAAGGAGGGCGGGACAGGACAGTTGAGTGCTTTTGCAGTAAGTCGAGGATTTACTGCATCGGATGGTAAGTTGGTTGCTAATATGGTGTGCAGGTGTTCAATTATCTTGCTGGGTCTTTGTCGAGAATCTTCACCACGCTTCAAGAGGTGGATGATAAGCTCATCTTGTATGGCTTTATTGCTGGCTTTGCGCTCAACGCCGTGCTTGCTGCGCAGATGGTATACTACTGGAACAGCCCAGCAAGCAAGAAGACCTCGTCGACAAAGGTGGAGCGACCGGCAAAGGAATCGGCTTATGGTATGGGTTCAAGCACTGGCAGCGCTGCATCATCTCCGAGAGGCAAGAGCCCAACGACAAGACGTCGTGGTTGACCTAATATGTCCTTGCTTGCTTCGGTTGCGGTAGATCTAGAACATCTGGCAACCATCTATGATTCATTTCCATGAAATAACGGCACAACATTCGTGCCGGGTCTGGGAACTCGCAGCCCGGTCATAATTAAGTCTAATTATGTATCTTTGCCCGAACGCCGGCTCAAAAGAGTTTCAGCACCACCATCGTCTCGCAATCCTACACTTCTCTGGCCCTTGCCGCCAGCAAAGTAGCTTTTCTTGGCTGTGTACCTGTGCTCATGAACCTGAAAACATCCTCCAGCGGCAGCATTGGCTTCTCCGGCTCGACAGTCCTCTCCTCCACATTTGGTCGCGCTTGGAATGCCCCAGCTCCTCTTCCACCCGTAGGTCTCTTCCTGACATCCGCATCCCCTGTATTCGAACCATGCTCCGTGCTCTCTCCCATTTCCTCATCTTCTTCGTCATCTTCACTCCCGTCATCATCCTCCTCTTCCTCCTCCATCCCGGCAGCCAGATTGCGCTTTAATCCAAGTCTAGCAGCCACATTCTCAATCCCCTCAGACTTCTCCTCATTGGTAAACTCTCCGCCCCAGTCAATCTTCCTAGCAATATCATTCGACTGCAAGAGCGCCCAGTCCCACAGTTCCGCCAACTCGTCTACCTTCAATGGCTTCTCTGCTCCTCCTCCTGCGTCCATCACGCTCTCGTCTTCCCCTGCTTCCGTTGCCTCCACTCCTCCTTGCACACCGTCATCTTGGCTTTTTTCAACAGCCCACCGCCTACTCTCATCAATCCACTCCTCCCCGCCAGGCTCCAATTTCTTCCTCAACAGCTGCTGCAATATCCCGTGCTGGCTCGCCGGAAAGCTCGGCAGCGGATAGACATGTGCTGCAGCCAGAAACGCCTGATTATCTTGCAACTGGCTGAGGAGCTGCTTCAGGTTGTGAGAGAGCAGGTTTGCGGAGGACTGGATGGAGGGCCATGGGGGGAGTGGATCGGAGGTTTCTAGGGAGTGACGGAGGGACGAGAGGGAGTTGGAGAGGGTTACAAGGCGTTGGCGGAGGGAGTCGAGAGTCCTGATCTCGGGAGGTGCAGGGAGAGCCATGGGTTGGTAGTTGTGGAGAGGTGGAAGATTGCAACATGCGTCAATAGGTAGATCTCGAAAGTAAGAGTCGGGAGTAAATATACCGAGGACCGAGGTCGCAAAATGTGATTTGGCTTGTTTGCACTTGTTGCATCTCGACTCCAGCATCATCCCCCCTCGAAGATGTATAATTAAGAAATATGCAGCCTGAAAAGGATGAAACAATCACCATTAGTACATATTGAGTGGAGAAGAGACGGCACAGCTCTGTTGCGCTGTATCATTGGTCTGATGAATCCTAGAATGTATACTTTCCTACATTTTTCACAAAGGCAAACGTCGAGACGGGATGAACTTGGGACATATATGCATCCTCATTTTTAAGACCTACTTAGCAAGTTGGGCTACCAAAGAATAGTTGTCAAGGGACAAAAGCAGTTGAAGATGTTCCCGATAGACCTTGGAAAGATTCATGGCCGTGCGAGTCTCAGCCCTTCACCCATGCGCTAGATAATTGAGTAACGTTGCGTCGTCTTCAAGGTCTGAACAGGTTAATAACAATTATGTTACGTTACGTTGAATCTTCGCTTGCAATTCTACTGCTCGCTATCCGCAAGTCACATTTGGCCGCGTACTTTGGCTGTCATTACGTTACGCTCGGATCCGTGATTTTATTCCCCCGTGTTTATGAGAAACATCCATGAACATTTCTGTGCTAACATGTTTCTTGGAGCGATTCACATTTAGATTGTTTGATTCGAGGCGAATATCACGCCCTCTAGTAGTATGCTTGTTCCTACCACCTTCACTAAACATCTCCTTCACACGTCCAAGCACTCCATTCGTGTCTCCTCTTGGATTCGTTTCAGAAGCCTATTGAACACCGCTAGCACGCTATATTCTCAAGTTGGAAGACTTTGATGAGTCAATAGTCACCACGCGTACGGGCAAATCCGGGCTCCGGAGTTCAGTTGTCAATTCATACATTTCTCATCCCGATTTCACACCTTCACCAGGAAACTCGCTTAAGGACGGCTTGACGTGGCAGGCTAGGCAACCGTTGAATCACACTGTCACCCTTCTCGTCTCCTCAATTATTCCTATTGTCGCTTAAACTCGGTTGCTCGAACATATTTTAACTCAGTTGTTCGCCTTCTCATCTTACACCTCTCGCTCACCTCATCCATCTAACCCACGCTTATCTGTTCATTCTTTGACTGATCGATCACCATGGCTGCTTCTGGAGACACTCAGCCATATGACCCAGTTCTCTTGAAGCTGAAGAGTGCTGTCCACGACTACGTTATCTCTACACTCGAGCGCTATCAGCTCACTGTAACCGTCGCCAGAACGAATGATTTCGTGCCACGGCTGTACTTTTATTTCTCCGACGCCAACAGATACAAGTTTCAACGCTGGGATGAAGACAAAGAACTCTATGTACACCTGGTATTTGACACCGAAGGAACTTACGTCGAGGTTCGTAAGAACGCATTCAAAATGTGGATGCCTCTCGACCGCTACCTGGACAGCCTTCCACGACCTGACCCCAACCGTGCTGGCCCGGGAGACACGGAGAGCATGATCGCGTACCGCAATTCCCTACAGCAAACCTGGTGGCAAGCCAATGGCAAGGTGTTCCACCTCATGGGCCTGCCAGCAGAGCTGCGTAACCTCATCTACGGATTTGCCATGACCGACCAGATTCACCCATACGCCTACTCATCCCGTCGCCTAAATGGTCGTGTGTCTCGTGCAAAAGGACCAAACATCGGCCTCCTTCTCACCAATAGCAAAGTCTACGAGGAGTGCTCGCCCTTTCTATGGTCAAAGGCGCAGTTCTCCTTCGCGATCCGCAAATACTTCACCAAATTCATCTGCAAGGTCCCCGAGGCAAGACTGCAGCATCTCAGCGTCCAACTCGCCTTCAACCATTCCGAGTACTTGAAGTTCTTCGGCGCGGTACTTGGCGAGGATGTGGTGCTCGAACCACACGACGCTGCATTTCAGCTGCGGATGTTGCCTCTGAGGCGTCTGGAGATTGTCTTCCCGAAGCCTGGCAGAAGCAATGAGTTGTCTTGGTTGTCTCAGTCGCAGGAGGGAGGCTTTTGTCACAAGACTGTTGTTGACTGGATCCTTCTGTTCATGAGGTGAGTCACTCATACATATTCACGTATTCACGTGGGAAGACGTAGCTGATGACCCGCGGTAGAGCTTGGGTCCTCCCGCATATGTCGGTCCTCAAGCTGTCTGGACATATCACTGATCTCCAAAAGTCGACTTTCCTCTCTGGCGGCTACAAGAAGTCGGTGTACGAGAGTATGGAACAACTGACAGTGGAGGAAGATGCTTTGGCGCGATTGACCAGAGGTGATTACAGTAAAGTACAACTGTAAGCTCGAGTACCGCCCCCAAACACAGCTATTACTGATGATCGAACAAGGCCTCCGAAGTGCAAATGCAAGATTCCTTGCGAGATCTGGGCGGAATTGGCAGTCTAAGACACGGGGGCCATCCAGGTGGGCAGAAGTGAACATCTCCGGACGGTGTTAGGCTGAATGGATCTATCACTTGGAGGATGAATTTGTAGAGCAGGCCATTTACAAGAAATGGTACATTCGGATGGATGTATCACTTGGAAAGGCGGTATGCGAAGGATTCGCAAGGATATGGACTGGCACATTTCGGAGGCTATTACTATGATGAGCATCAAGCACATATACATACACTGCGCTGCGAACGAAGCGAAGTACCATTACGATATGGATAGGATTCGGAAACTTACCCTATCATTCATTTGGGTATTACAGCTTATGAAATAGTTGCCTTCCAACATAACATGCAAGAAGTATCGGACCACAAGTGCCAGTTTCCGTAACCATTTGCTCTACCAGTTACATAACACATTGCCTATCCCTTACTCACACTCCCTCGTTCCATAGCACCAGCATGGCTCTAATTATCACTTCAGAACGCAGGTGCGCGCCTACGTCCTGACTTTGACAACAGAGCGAGCCCTCTTGAAGAATTATGGGATATCATTAGTCACGAATTCGCGAGAATTTTGCTCGTCGAGTATGACTGCTGCCGTGTACAAACATACGTCTCTCAGAATATCCCGAAATTAGTAAGTCGTGTCCCATATTAAAGAACAGCAAAACTAAGGGAAATAAGATTAACGATGGAACAGGTAAACTTTCGCTTGGTGCTAGAATATCAGAGGTGTGTTTTCTGAAGTGAAAACGCACATGCAGTACATCTGTATTTTTCGCCGAAGAGTTCAACAAGGGGGGAAATCACACGACGTTGTCAAAGTCGTCAGAAAAACAGAATGGGAGAACTGCCAACATTCCTTCGCCGTTGATCCTTCTACTTCCTTCAGAGGAAACGTACGTAGATCGGTGGGCTGGCTGTTGTCCTCATCCTCGAGCATTCATGGCTTTGAAACTCTTGCGGGACTTTCGCTTTTGCATCCTGGATCGTGCTTGTTCTGGAGCTCGCATGCATAAAATATCCTGTGCGTCGCTGTGGAGAGTGCTTTATTCGTTGACAAGTTGCCGTGAAGCCTGGGCTACGCAGCCGTTACGCGGTGCAATTACCGTTTAAGAGCTCTGGGGGCATAGACTGTGTCTGCATTTGACGAGACAGTGAGAGAAGTTTTCCCGCAGACAAGGTGACTGGATATCAAACAAGAGCACCGAAATACCATTACAGCTATCGGGTAAAGGCATCCTCGAATGATTGCCACTTTCGACCATGAAAGTGCGCCAACATGTTCCCGTGTGCCAACGAAAAGTGATACAAATAACATGCACGCTCCTTTAACACCACACGAGTACTCCTACACTTACATTTCCAAGCCGAGAAACCATTCATTCAAACTCACTACCACGCCGCATGCCCCCCATCCATCCTCAGATCCGACCCCGTCATAAACGAACTGGCATCACTCAGCAAGAAAACCGCCGCGCCCCGATACTCCTTCGGATCGCTCAGCCTACCGAGCATATTCTGCGTTGGCCACTCTTTCTTCCGCTCGGGATACTGCTCGAACAACGCTTCCACCATTGCCGTGACGATGTAACCGGGAGATAGCGTGTTGACGCGGATGCCGTACTGGCCCCATTCCATGGCGAGGTTGCGGGCTAGCTGGACGACGGCGGCTTTGGAGGCGTTGTAGGCGGGGCATGTGAGACCCTGTGTTTGGCATTAGCACTGGCATTTCGTCCAGCGCCTTGGGAAGGGAGAGTGGGGTGAAGGAAGGTAAGGCGAGCATACCCTATTCGCAATCGTCCCACTCATACTCGCAATCATAGCAATACTCCCTCCATTGCCAAACCTAATCATCTGTTTCGCACACGCCTGCGCCGCCATGAACACCCCTGTGACATTGACATCGAACATTGTGTTTGCATCCTTCGCGCTGTACTCCAGCGCAGGCGTCTCTTGCTGGATTCCAGCAGCTGCGAGCAGCCCATCTAGTCGCCCATGTTGATCCGCGATGTCGCTTACAATTTTGTTTAGGCCCTCGACGTCTCGGACGTCAATCTGGCGGTAGTGGAGCGCGGTGCCGAGGTCGGAGGAGGCGCGTTCTTGGATGGCGTGGAAGTTCATTGAGGGCTCAGGCAGGCGATCGAGTGCATATACTGTGTAGGCCTTGGTGTAAGCTCGGAACCGCTCTCAGCTGTACCAAGGACGATAGCAAGCAAATATGGTAAGGCAGTAACTTACCCGTTGCACCAGCTTCCAGCAAAGCTTCCGCCTGTGTGAGTGCCAACCCTCTCGCAGCTCCAGTAATGCATATAACCTTGTCCGTCAGATTAAACTCCGGCAGTCGTTTCGTCGTGCCGAGGTATGTTGAACTGTCGTATCCGGACTTTAGTCTGTCACCCTCCTCTTTTGGTGATGGAGCAGCTCTTTTGCTTGACGATCCTGGCGGAACGCCTGTGACAGGCGTAGACTCAGTCTCAGAGGTGGATGCCCATCTTGACTGCACCAACGGGGTAGTTCTTGGCCTGAATGCTCCGAGGGTGGAAGGGGCTCGTCGAGGGAGTAGGCGTAGACAGCTCTTCATGGCTCGTTCTACTGAGTGAGCACGCTGCGCTGATGATAGTGTAGTTTGAGAGCTCTAAATGCAGGAGTAGATGCAAGCCGCTGCTCATCCGAGGAATGAAAGGACGGTGCACAGAGAGCTGTTTCAATTTGTAACGGTTGTATTGAGTGTAGTCTGAGTGGACAAGGACCTGGAGAGCGACGCAATGGACCTTAGTATCGGATTCAGCTGCCCTTAAGGCGCAGACGTCGACCTCACATGCTGTCGGAGTTCTAGACTATGTGGTGCAGCAGGTCATGAAGTTGGTCTCCCCAAAATAGAGCTCCCTCGCTACCCCGCTGTGCCCGCCAATTTGCGGGGGATCAACAAGGCCCCGAGACCCTGTGAATCAAAGAAAGTCTAAGCTGCCAACAAACGCAGAGCAATAACAATGCAGAGCACTGGGAAGAAATAGCCCCTATACCCTGTGTATTTGACCTGTTGGTTTGCGGTGCTGATGCTCCTTGTTCTTATTGTGGGAACATTAAGCATTGTCGTTATGTCTAATGCTTCACCAAGTGACTCAAAACGTCCTATCAAGAGCTGTTACCGTAGCAGGTCTACTTCGCGTGGCTCTTCCATGACGATTGTCAAGTGAACAAATAGTACGGATGTGGTTACGGATAATAAGGATTCAGGTTCGTAACACGTACCACTATGAAGGGCCAAGGGTACGAATAAAAGCTAGGAATGTCTGAGGTATTCTATGATGCCCACCTCCTCTTATGCTCTGTCTAGATGTGCTCTATGTGGTATCTAAAACCCATGAACCCCGGGCAAATCGCCATCCAATAGGTAACCGCCTGCTCTTCCCCACTGGAAACCCCAAACGCCATCGCTAGACGAATATTGTATTAACGCACGGTGTGGGGAGGTAAAGTCCAAGACCGAAACGATTGATGTAGCCGAAGAACCAAACCAACCAGTTACCGATTGACCGGTGGAGCCAATCTTCTAATCCCAGTGCTGTTGCTGCGTTTCTTCCTCATCATCATTCCCTTCGTCCCTGATATGTCGATACGCAGGTTTGGCTGAGCTCCCGACCTGCGTCCTCTTCTGGGAAGCTCCGGTGAGATAGATGGGCCGTCGGCAGACTGACTGAAGGCGCCAGCCGCGGACTTGTGGAAAAGATTCTTGTAGGTAGTTTCCGGCGCACTGGGTGCTGTTTGTGGTGGTGCCCTTGGCGTCATCGCAAGACCTGCTATCATAGCACCAGGAGCATCGGCTCCCGGGGTACCGACACGTTTGCGTGTGTGGGATGAAGCACTTGGCGTGGCAGGCTGCGACGCATATGGGAAAAGTCCTCGTGTCTGCGGCCAAGACCTTGGCTCTGGTGAGGGAGGTGTATTGGTTGACGAGGGCTCTGATACATCGTCCGATTCATCGGTATCTGATTGAGGGGAAGATGAAAGTGCCGTGTCTGCATCGGGCGCATTGTGCAGCTCAATAGTGTCAGGAACCGGAGAAAAGATTGGCATTGAACTTGGATGGATAGGAAATTCTAGATCAGGCTCAAAGCTGGGCGAGTTGGGCACTCGTGAGGAGGGTATTTGCTGTACTGTTCGTCTACGATTGGGCGTCCCTTGGCCCATGGATGAGGAATCTCCGAAACTCAAGTTTCGCGGTCTTCTTCGTCTCCCATTTGCTCCAGTCTTCCCGCTGCCGAATCCTATGCGTGACGCCACCGGTTTTGCAAAGGCATTTATTCTTAGGTTGACCTGGCTTGGGCTAAAAGCAACACGCGCCCTCATGCGTTGCACTGCATCGTCCAACGCAAGTTCAATCGCGCAATGATTTCGAACCCTACTTAGCTTGGGCCAAGTAGCTCTTTCACCCCCAAGCGTGGCTTGAAGCATGAACTCGGCCGTTGGGTTCTTCAACACGCGCAGAAAGTGTTCATAAGGGATCTCTGGCAAGATAGTGATGTCCCCTGAGTATTTCTGGCTCAACACAGATCTTACTTTGGTCATAGCGTTGGGGAAAACGCCCATGTCCGCCAAGACGTGCATTCGATGAAGTGCTTCGCTTTTGGCAAGACTCGCTATTGAGTGGAGCCATCCTGGTGGTGCGGAAAAGGCCGGAGGCGATCGTTGGTTGGCCCGAGCGGCGAGAGCATCCTCATCTTTGAGGAGGAACGGCACAACGTGCGGGTTCACTTGTGACACGATGAAATGATTTACATTGAACATCTCCGCAAGCCTTGTCATTGGCAGGTCGTTGTCCACGGATCCGTCGATCCAGCGTTGTGGAGAAGGATTCCACGGTCCGGCTTCGCCAGTCTTCGGATCTTTCGCTAATAGCGGTGCAGCAGTGAAGATGAGAGGAACAGAGCAAGAAGCACATCTGCATACATCAGTTCACTAGTCGATCCAAACAACAAGAATGGTGGGGAACTTACACTGCTGACCAGATGATCACGTTGGGAGCGGTGATATAGTTGAGCAGTCGAGGTAGCTCATACAAGCTAGCACTGGAAACGGTGATGTTCAGGATGCGTCTCGTGCGATTGTACCCTTCTTGAAACGTCATGTCGCCAAGACGCTGCTTCATGACCCTCTCCAGATGCGAAATGTCAAAGAGCGATCCATGCTTCAAAAGTCTCGCAGCCTGGGTAAGTATACTTTCTTCGTGCCCTTGTTTCTCGAAAACATCCAGATCACAATTGCAGAAACCATCAAGCACCTCTAATAATTGATCATCGCATTTTGTGCACATCACCGCCGCAACGATGCTTCCTGCGGATGCGCCGGAGATGATACGTGGTAGGAGCGAAGCCTCCCACAAGCTCTTGAGCACGCCGATATGGTTCATGCCGAATGTTCCTCCACCAGATAATAACAATGCACTCCTCCCAAACGACTGTCTTGACCGCAATAGCTCTTCTAGAATGTATTTGGAATCTAGTCCTTCTTTCCCCTGTTTGCCCGATATCTCTAATAGCTTGTCAATTGTTTCAAGTGCCGACTCGATATAGCGTTCGATCAGTTGTTTTGTGCCGATATGGGAATGCTTGTAGAGTTCCAGATTGCCCATGCCCCCAAGATGCCGAGTTAAGGATGTACGTATCAGGAATAGCATGCGCTTAATATCGCAGTTGGTTCTTGCTTCATCGAGCTGGTGGAGGCGTTCTTGTACGAGGGCCACATTGTATTCGTCCGACTCTGGGTCTAGTTTCCAAGCATCGTTGCCCTCGAGGTCGTCCAACTCAATTGCGGCGCTTTCCCATTCATCGAAATCGAGAGCCTGGAGACCGTCAGTCAGCGTCCTTGGTAGGCTTGTAGGCAGTAAACTCACAATCCGTAGCTTGTGATATAGTATCTGCCTTCGATGCTCAAATTCTTCTCTTCCTAGCGCTTTCGAGGTTGCTTTGCTCTGAACATCATCTGCAACGCCATGGATTGTTTTGGCGGGATCCTTTACCAATCGTGATAAGGGAGCAAAAAAACCCCCACCACTTCCAGAGTATCCATGTCCCTGCTCAGAAGGACCTGAACTGCCAGCGATATGAAGGCCGGTAGATCCAGGTAAAGCCGTAGCATCATGCAGAAGCGACATAGCTGAAGACGAGTAGTGCATGCGAAGTAGTGAAACTATATCTGGTGTACGCTGATGCCGATGGAGTGCGCGGAAGTGGAGTGGGAAACCATGTCTATAGGAAAGAGAACGCAACTAAGAGGTGAGGAACAGCAGGATCTGCGTAGGTGGTTTGGATTAATCGTCATGAGAACGTTAACACCTGTAGTTAGGTAGTAAGAATGCTTTAACTGAGCAGTTGTCCTCATGACCTGGTGCCGGAGATACTATGATACACCGACCGAAACAAGGACATAAGCGCGTCGGAGATGACGACGTTGTGTTGTGCAGCAAGAAGCCGTCGCAATTTTCCACGCTTAACTATTCTACTTCCAAGCCAACGTTGTGTGTCATACCGCTGTATGTGACTATATACAGAAGTGACTTTCTCCACCGTGCTATAAAAGATTGAGTGAGATCTCATGTTGTCCGTCGCGTATCTTATGCTCGAGTCATTCGCCCCCTTGCCAGCCACAAAACTTACGCGTGGACATGGCTCCGCTTTCGCTCCGTCCTCCAGCTTACTTGCGGCTTGCAGGGCTAGATGATTGGCATAACAACCATGCTCAAGGCTGTACCTCCTCTTTTGCCGGATTGTATTGCGCGACGGCATTTTGCTGTGTGGATTGGATCATCTGGGAACAAAGTTGCCAATTCTGGAGGCCTGGCAGGCCTGGCACCGCCAGTAAACGTGAATTCCAGCTTCAGCCATGACCGCGAGACGAAGGCTGTGGCTGCAGAAGGGCTGAGCGAATGTCAACCATCCCGCTCGCATGGAAACATTGAAAGGAGTACTTCGTGGCCAGTTCACATGAAGATTACCGCTTGGCTGCTGTGTGGCTAATCGAAGAACAAAACCAATCAAAACTGCTTCACATGCATATCCGTAGCTTCATCTGTTAATGTGGAGGCAGACGCGTGTCTTCGTCTCTATCGAGTACCTGCTCTCGCATTGATTGTGCTGGAGCGGCTCTGAAACTTCCCTTCATCTTGTGGAATGCGAAGGCGCTGCACAATGATCGTGATACGAACCCGCGAGGCAATCAACCGAACGGAGTAAGATGTGTTATGGCAAATGAGAGTGCTGGTTGCGAGTCGCGACGGAGTGCGCATGCGAACCTTCGGGTAAGAAGTCAGACTTCGACCACTGATACCTATATATTCGGACCCGGGAATGAAATATCCACTTGTGGTGAATTTGTCATACACAGTTGAGAGATGGATGAAGTAAGTATAGGTAATGCGAGAAGTGAGTAACATGAAAGGTAGGGAGGGAGCTCATGTAATCGAGGGATGGATGCACGGCTGGCGGTCATGAGAGTGTTTAAGCTACCAACTGTAACCGCGCTGCCAAAATAAAGGTCGAGAGCATCAATGAAGTAAACAGCACGTCTTGTTGTGCTGGGTGACTGCATGGTTTCGGGACAAACGACAAGGCCGAGGAGAAATTGTCTACGACACGATAGAGCAGGCTGCGCAAGATACCCAAGTAGCTGAGCTGAGGAACTCAGGTACACGAGCAGGAAGCAGATCGATTTAAAACAACGTTGATCAAAGTAAGCCACATTTGGAGCACCAAAAGAGGAAAGTTTATCCTACTGTAGAACCTGACCGTAGGGGTCTGGGTTAGTTCGCTAAACATAGGTACTGCAATCAGAGAGGAATGCCTGCTTAGGTACAGAACAGCCTAGCGACCACTAGGCGAAGTAGACGGGCGTTCTGCGCAGATACAATATCTTGAAAGGGGGGTGAAACGGTCCGCGAAATTGAAGTTCGTTCTGTTCAGCCTCGTACATGATTCTCTTGCTATGAGCAAAGTGGGAACAGAAGTCATTTTATACACTTGAATGTCTTACGCCGAACGCATAGGAACTACAGCTCTGGAGGGCACGCTTTCAGCCAATGGACGGCCAAGTGGTGGGCCAAGCCTTGTTCAAGCTACAGAGCCATGCATATTGTTAGATGGGTTTGCGATAAGCACTGTTTATAGCCGTACAGCCCTGATGTTTGCTTAGCAGGAACTTCCGTTTACCTATTACCTATATATACATTACGCCTTCGGTCACGTTATTCGTATTTTAGGTGACCAGGTGGGCAGGTGGTCAAATAATTTCGGTGGCTGTGAGCCGGCTAACAGCTTGGTCTATGGCGTGTTTCAGGATGCTCCTGCTGGGCAGCCTGGTCAGGGAGCCATGGAGTTCTTTCTCCAAGGGCTGCTCGCCAGTGCCTGAACTTTTCAAGCATGGGAGATCAGATGGAATCGAGTGTGAGTGTGGACTTCTAGACCCTGACGACCTCCTCCCATATCCCAGCATCCTAGGCCTGCGAAGCACACGCGAAGGAAATACAAGTTCTGTCTGATAACGAGAATTATGAGAAATATCTACAGTAGCCCAAGATAAGGTAACGCACGAGCGCGTGGGCGGCTCTTTGATTGGATTGACGTCCATGTCAGCAATCCTTCTAAGTCAGCCTCACCAACGACCTCCCGCGGCCATTTGCAACATGATTGGCTTATGGGGCTTACTTCATTGGGAAAGAGCATCTAATTATACCGAGAAGATGGAGCTGAGATTCCAAGGCTGGATTTTACTGCTTACCTTGTCCCTGTCCAAGGAGCGTGCAGAGTCCTCCAAATTTGGCCACTTCCCACTGCTTGGAGATGTCAAATGATCAAGACGCCGGCAACGGGTGTAGTTCGCATGTGAGAAGAGCCCGAGCGATATCAGACAGCACTTTCATACTTCCTCCGGACCAGTGCTGCATCTACTTCAGATACCAAGATGCGTGACTCCTGGCGGCCAAGATCAGCTACTCTCACCCTCCTCGCGTTGACCTTATGCCGCCTCCTTCCAACAGCCAATGCTGCGTGCTACCAGCCCAATGGCACTGTTATGCCGGATGACACGCCTTGCAACCCAAATGGTGGTGCCAGCGTCTGTTGCGGTACCAATTGGGTGGGTCAAATAGCCTCGACATCAAATTGAAATACACTAACGGCGGTTCAAAGCGCTGTTTATCAGATGGAGTCTGCCAACTCTATGAAGAAAACCAGTATTTCTACTATCGGGGCAGCTGTACGGACAAAACATGGGCATCACCTTCCTGTCCCTCGTTCTGCCTGAGCTTTAGTGAGTTTACGACCCAACGATTGGGGAGACCGTCCGACTGACCGATGGACGCTAGATACCACCTCCTCGTGGCCGCTCGGAAAGTGTAATACTGCAACCAACCAATACTGCTGCTCCGGGGACGCGAATTGCGATTGTGGGACGGGCACGGACACCGTCAAGCTCGGTGGTGGGCCTGTCTCCACCGTTACCGTGATCGGTGACCCGTCGTGGACCACGCTGCTGCCGTCCTCCATAGCGAGTACGAATACACGTTCAACCTCGTCCTCATTCTCCTCTACCTCGACCACTTCGAGCTCTTCCCAGTCTTCGTCCTCTTCCAGCACGGCAGCATCTTCCTCCTCAACCTCTACGTCTGCCTCAACCTCGTCCACTTCTTCGACTGCCACTTCGTCCCAGACAGCCGCAGCATCTTCAAGCTCCTCGAATCATGCAGTTGCCATTGGCGCGGGTGTTGGAATACCTGTTGGTCTTGCTTTGCTCGGCGCAATCGGGTATTTGCTCTGGCGAAACCGCAAACTAGCAAAGATGCATGCTGAGCCAACTCCAGCATACAGCTCGGTGCCAGGAGGTGAACCCTATATGGATAAACCGGTTGCAGAAGTAGCGGCGCATGAACCGGTCAACGAGCTGGACGGAAGCCGATTGGGCCAACACACCAGGCCTGCGGAGTTGGTGGGTTCGTAGAAGCTTTCTCATGTAGTAGACGGGTCGGCTGGCTCATCCGGCCACTCCGCAGCTTTCTCTTCAACAAATTTCCTTCTTAAACCGTTGATTTACGCTGCGCTGACCCGCACCTGAAGCCTCCCCCATAGCTGACTTCACATATTCTTCTCAAAACACGGCTCATGCACCACAAATCGTCGTTAGGTGGTGTAGGTGAGCTATTATCATGTGATCATCTTTCCTGTCAGCACACAAAACCATAGGGCAACATTCTTAGACTCAAAGGAAAAATCCACCAGGGGACCCTTAGACCCTTTTGCACGACCAACTGATGGTCAAGCGCTGAGCGAAACAGAATTCAAACGTATCTGCCTTCGCGGCAAAGACTGGATCACCCGGGGGACCCTCAGACCCTTTCACCTCGAGAACTTCAGTATCGAGGCAGAGTAGTATCCAAACTCAGACCCGTCTCGGCGAAGGCGGAACTCCACCGGGTTTCGCCAAATTACTCAGACTGACACGAGTCGCGTCATGCTGCAGTGGATTGATAATTCCAGGGCTTAGATACTGTAAATCGTCGTACGAGCAGCAATCCCAAGAAAGTAGCGCACAGGACAATCGGCAATCTTTACGCAATGATTCCACAAGCTCAACTCAGTCGACGCTATCGCAGCGTCTTGCGCAAGTGGACCATACGCCTAGCACGAACCAAGTGCTTCCGCCAGAAGACTACGTCGCCAATGGCAGGAGGTGTGAGAGTGCGAAGCTGCATGCCGTCAACGCCAAGCCTTGGACAGATAAAAATATGATAGCTATACTGGACTTTGATACTTAGGTGGAGGGTGGGCTTGCACTTCTTAGAGGTATCCAATCAACCAAATGCACAAGCAGCTCGGTACACAGCCAATGCACCACATATCGCTCCTCCGCGTACGTTGGAGCACATCACTTTTAATCCTCCATTAGGTAAGGTCATCATGGGGCTGCGTTGAACTTCGCTGGTTAGGAAATCTAAGTAAAAGCATTTCTGTACCTGCAGCGCGCCTCTAGTCTCTCGGGGATCATGTTACTGCTGTCTCAACGACTTCGCATTGTTTTGTCTCTGCAAAGACATCTATAACATGGATCGTTCACGAGCGCCGTAAGCATGCCTACCGTCCTTACCAGCTTCAGAACCTTCCCCAAAAGTCATGCCGGTAAACGTCGAGCAACTACAGGATGATACAGCCCTAACGCTTACCCCAGCCTTCCAGGTTCTCAACAATAGGCGCTTTGCCGCTCCGCGTGATAATCCACACCACGTCTGCATCACTGTCATTCGCTTCCTGATGCTCTGCGTACGTCGGGATCAGAGCAAAGTCTCCTGGACTGAGATCTTGACGCTTGTTGCCGCCTTCGCTGACGAGAGTGCCGTGGCCGGAGGCGGCGTAGACGATTGTATCTGGGAAGACGCTCAGCATTGTAGGGTTATAGTGTTAAGTGGGATAACTGTCGTGAGCATTGGTCGCAGAGCAAGTACTATTAAAATAATAGAAGGTGTTTGTGTGCATGATGGTATCGCGGCAGAGAAGCCTGGTACAGGAGGTGTTTCAAAGGTTGGTGTATAGCTTACGAAACTACACACGGCTTACCTTGTTCGCCATGATGATGTACCGCGGAGGAAGAATGCGGCTTCGCTATCATTACTACGGCAAGCATCGCGATTCAGCTCACTGTCCATTTGTGTTCACTGCACAGAGGACTCCGTCGCTCACCAGAGGCGCAGACCTTGTCAGATAATTCTGTAATTGCATTCTGTCTGATCATTCCCTCTGTCTGACCACCGCTCGTCTCGAGCGATGAAGCTCGCATGACATGGACTTCGCCTGGCATCTTGCACGAAACAGTAGCTTGTGCTTGGCTTTTCTGATTTGGACTTCTAATTTGGAATGATTGAGTTTGAATGACACAACGGTTGCGATACTCTTCCCACAGGCGGGGATAAATGCTATTCTTTAAGTGGAAGTTGTAGATACCCAAGAGCAAATGTTACTAACAGCCACGTAGTGTTTTTCGTTACTATAAAATTCTTTTCACTAGCTCTGAAGATCATTGTATATGATGTAACTTGCACTGGTTGCTTCCATCTTCTTGTTGACACTATCGCAATGCTAATGTCGGAATATACCCACGTGACCGAATCGAAACAGCCGAGGTTGTTGACGAAACGCGCATGACGAAAGGAGGGACGTCCGCTTCATTGACAGAAGCAAGAAGCAAGAAGGCGAATATTCAGATGCCGAGGATATCTTGTGTTTCCGCAACTCTTTCATCATACTTATCTAGCTAGGGCGAAATTGTAACTTCCCCAGATCGGCTCCGCAAAGACAAAATCGTGGGGCGACGCGGCTGCTTCTATCACATGTCAATTCGCATAGAGTCCTGAAATATCCATATACCGAGATAGTCCGGTCAGCTGGTCGATAACTACTCTCGCCGGCCTCCTTTATACTCCTTCACGCATTCGACTACTTCCTCTTCCTCCTCCTCATCTACTCCTATACTCCTCTGGCCGCCTACTCACCATGTCCGGCACATTCTCCGTCAGCGACGTTGCCTCGCACAACAAGCCCGATAATCTTTGGATCATCGTTGATCAAGATGTATACGACCTGTCCAAGTTCCAAGATGAGCATCCTGGCGGCAAGAAGAGTAGGTTGACTTGATCAGGCGCACCCGATATGCATGGCTAACTGCGCCCCAGTCCTTCAGCGAGTCGCCGGCAAAGACGCATCCAAGCAGTTCTGGAAGTATCACAACGAGGGCATTCTGAAGAAGTACAAGAAGCAGCTCCAGGTCGGCTCGTTGGATTCCAAACCAAAGGGCGCAGCTCCGTCTACGTCTCCTGCCACACCAGCTGCTGCACCAGCGGACAACAAGAAGGCAGCGGTGGCGGAACCTTCACCCGAATATGCTGCTCCAATGCCAGTTAGACCTCCGCAGGGCAGCGCCGAGGAAGTGGAGGCATTCGACTCGTTTGGTGATATGGTTCCATTTGCAGATCCGTCGTGGTACCAAGCGGTAGGCCTTCAGAATCTCCAAGAATGTCGCAGATGCTAACTTTCCGGTGTAGTATCACTCGCCTTACTTCAACGACACTCACGTTGCCCTCCGTGCCGAAGTTCGCCAATGGGTTGAGGATGAGCTGATGCCAAACGTCGGCGACTGGGACGAGGCCAAGAAGATACCTGACGAGATATACCAGCAGATGGGTCAGCGAGGCTATCTCGCCGGGCTGATGGGAATACATTACCCTACACATCTCACAAAGCAACGCGTAAAGAGCGTTCCACCAGAGAAGTGGGATCTCTTCCACGAGCTGCTGATCACCGATGAGATCTCGCGGACTGGCAGCGGTGGCTTGGTGTGGAACTTGATCGGTGGTTTCGGCATCGGGTGCCCACCGCTTGTCAAGCATGGAAAGAAAGCTTTGGTCGAGCGCATTGTCCCGGAGATTCTCAATGGCAACAAGCGCATCTGCCTCGCCATTACCGAGCCGGATGCGGGCAGTGATGTGGCGAACTTGACCTGCGAAGCCAAGCTCAGCGAGGATGGGAAACACTATATTGTTAATGGTGAGAAGAAGTGGATCACCAATGGGATTTGGAGTGACTATTTCACCACTGCCGTACGGACTGGTGGTTCAGGTATGAATGGTGTCAGTTGTCTCCTCATTGAACGCAGTTTTGGCGGTGTGAGCACGAGAAAGATGAACTGCCAAGGCGTATGGAGCAGTGGAACTACATATGTTACGTTCGAGGACGTCAAAGTACCCGTGGAGAATTTGATTGGCAAGGAGAACCAAGGCTTCAAAGGTGTGTGTACTTGTTGGCATTCGATCTATAATGCCTTTCCATCTCTGTCAACCGGAGAGGCTGCCAGTACTGACATATGTCACAGTGATAATGACCAACTTCAACCACGAACGCATAGGCATCATCATCCAATCCATCCGCTTCTCCCGCGTTTGCTACGAAGAAGCCATGAAGTACGCTCACAAGCGTCGCACCTTCGGCACTAATCTGATCAACCACCCCGTCATCCGGATGAAGCTCGCCCACATGGCCCGCCAAATCGAAGCATCCTACTCATGGCTCGAAAACGTCATCTACCAATGCGAGAAGATGGGCGAAACGGAGGCGATGCTGAAGCTGGGAGGTGCCATAGCAAGTCTCAAGGCGCAGGCGACTACCACCTTCGAGTTCTGTGCCAGGGAAGCAAGCCAAATCTTTGGCGGCCTGAGCTATAGCAGAGGCGGTCAGGGAGGCAAGGTGGAGAGGCTGTACAGGGATGTCAGGGCTTATGCTATCCCGGGTGGCAGTGAGGAGATTATGCTGGACTTGAGCATTAGGCAGAGTCTGAGGGTGCATAAGGCGTTGGGGATGAAGTTGTAAGGGAGTGGTGTGCGTGGACGCTGCAAGAGTGAGAGATTGGTGGTTATAGACTGCTGCGTGGTACGGCAGGTGGATTCAAGATGTGTTTTTCGCATTCATTATTGGTGTTGATGGGGGAGCATTGGCGAGTACACAGAGGTCGTGGGTTTGGTCAGTCATGTAGAGTCACAGAAGATCGCTCTTCGTGTTAGAACTAGGACTTTCCTGCTGCTGCTAAGGAATGAAGTCCGGCTGTCTTGTGTCAGCCAGAATAAGCGAGCACGTGCCGCGCAGTATATAGCCCATATCTACCCCCCTATTCTTAGATAGACAGTTCGCTCAATTAGACAATTCCTCAGCGTACAGCTGGTACAGCCTTTTGCCGGCTGACATCTTGATACTGGTAATCATAAGTAGGACAATACAATACAGTGATTAGCTACCCTAGAGATACGTACAGTAAGTGTTATATATGACCCCGATTCCCCGGCCTGATACAGACTCTCGACATGGGGTTTTGCATCGTCAACAGACGGCGGCAATTCGGGAGTTGGTGCTCCATCTGGTTTGGCTTGCGGGGTAGAGCAGAATACACCAATGCAGAAAGTGATCATGTGGTGAGAGGACAGAGCGTGCAAGCGCCCAAGATCTCAGGTAGCCTGCCGCTGCATGCATTGCAATCTAGTTGAGTTCGTGACCCATGTTGGTACATGTATCCCCCGCAGCGAATGATGTACTTTCCGCTAATGAGTCGGCGGACGAGGTACTTTCCGTGACCGGAGACATGGTCTCGTTCTGGCTGTCATGCGGGTTCGATAAACGCTAATTTCCCCTCTGCTCACAACGCCTAAAGTGAGCTGTGTTTGCCAGCGAGGAATGTTCGTAAGTCTCAATAATAACTACTACACCCACGGTGTCTACCACAGAGGTTGGTTTTCCACGATGCAGCGTTCATATGTATGGAGCGGGGGATCGGCGGATAGATGGGATTGCGACTAGAAACAGGGCAAATCCTGCTGCAGCGGCAACGAACAGGCAGCAGACATAACAGGGGTTCGCTGGCCAATGACGTCGAAGCGCGCCAAAGGGTCCGAGCTGTGGAGCTCTAAGAGTTCTACTCCGCCTTTCCCTGCTGTGCCCTCCAGCTCTTCTCTTCTACACCTCACTCCGTCTCCCTCATTCTTTACTGCTCTCAAGCTCTGCAGTATTTCCCAATCATCTAAATAACTTCACAAACATCATCTGAGAAGCTCATAGCCAAGATGATCGTCGATCCAGTCGAGATGCTCATGCACACGACCTCGATGGCACTCACGAGCGTGCCGGTCCCGTCGTCTACGACTTTGACGAGCGTCAGCGTTACACATCTCCCGACCGTGGTTCCAACAGCCATTGCAGAATACCAAGAGGCTGGTGATACCGGCAAGCGTACGCTATGGTAAGTGAAGATCTCACTCGATCTATGAAATCAAGCTAATTAGCTGATTAGGGTGGTTTTCGCAATCATGCTCATCGCTTCGGCTGCCTTTGCCGCCATGGCCTGGACTGTCCCAATCGTAAGTAATCTCACCAACCCACTCTCACTCCAAGCATCAATATTAACACACGGCTCAGTCGAGACGTCTCTATCACATCATCACAACCGTGATCGTGATCACCGCTTCACTCTCCTACTTCGCCATGGCCACCGGCCACGGTGTCAACTACCACCACATCCAGATCACCGAGTCCCACAAGCACCTCCCCGACACCAAGGTCGACATCTACCGCCAAGTCTTCTTCGCTCGCTATATCGACTGGGCCATCACCACCCCGCTCCTGCTTCTTGACCTCTGCCTCCTCGCGGGCTTGAGCGGCGGCCACACCTTGATGGCTATCATTGCCGATGTCATTATGATCGTGACCGGTCTGTTCGCTGCCTACGGCAGTGAGGGCACCCCGCAGAAGTGGGGCTGGTATGCCATCTCTTGCATTGCATATCTTGTTGTCGTCTGGCATTTGGCTCTTCATGGCCGTGGTATGGCGATGAGCAAGGGCGGGAAGGTCGGAACGTTCTTTGGGTCTATTGCAGGCTTCACCCTGATCATCTGGACTTGCTATCCTATGTAAGTCGTTCATCACTATCGTGACTCCGATGTACCCGAAGGCTGACTGACGGTTGCAGTGTCTGGGGTATTGCCGATGGTTCCCGTCACATGAGCGTCGATCAGGAGATTGTTGCCTACGCCGTTCTTGATACGCTGGCCAAGCCTATCTTTGGTCTCTGGCTGCTGGTTACTCACATGAGGATGCCGGAGACGTAAGTACCATGCTGTCATGGTTTGTCAAACTTGCTAATCCCTTCATAGAAGCGTTGACCTTGGCGGCTACTGGTCCCATGGACTCGGCAGCGAAGGCTCCATCCGTGTCGGTGACGACGATGAGGGTGCGTAAGGCGCCGATTGAAAGCACGGAGACTCGAAAAGTCAAGAAATCTGAGTTGAGGATGTGTTGAATACAAACAATGGTACTGAGAATGGAAAGGGTTGGAATGGAGCAGTTGTGTCTAGGGGTATGTCACTGCTGACAATAGTTGATCAGGTCTTGTGGATGAAGTACATCATCGGTTGGCGGAGGTTGTAACTTAATTATTGCCCCAAAAATAGTTCTTGTGTCTGGGAAACATAGGTCGAGGCATGCATTTTGCTGGCAAAGCCTGTACATTGTGCGACCTAGCATAAGAAAGCATCAACACTTCATGATACAGACTATGCATATGATATTGCAGGATAAGTTACAATTTACCTTACATGTATTGGCAGGATATCTATACGTTTGCAGGTGATGATCATACTTAGAGAGATATATATAACCGACTACACCTTCTTCCAAGCAACCAATCTCTTCAGAAAGCCACTCGTCCGTACTTGCACCTTCTCCTCCTGCCCCTTGCTCTCACCTTTCTTATTGGCTATGCCTCCTTCTTCCCCTCGACCTGCTGCTCGTCCTCCTCCACCAGCAGCCTTCGCAGCAGTGGCAGAGCCAACAGGATCAACATCCTCCACCCTCTCTAACCCCTGCGCCGCCGCCACCCTCTCCATCTCTCCTAATTTCCACGCCCGCAGCGCCCATGTACATACCGCTGCAGCGATGTATGTGAAGCCTGCGAAGAGCTGCGCACCCAAATAGCCGGTCGAGCTGCGTGTCGTGATTTCCAGGGCCATTGGCTCGGAAACTGTTCACTGTTAGTTTCGCCGGAAGGAAGTAGGGGGCTAAGGAGTGAACAAGGGGACAAAGGAAGGAGGACGTACAGAGCGTTGGAGGGACGAGCATGAGCCATGTTATTGAGAGGGCGGAGGGGAGGTCGCGGAGGCCGACGACTTCGGCGGAGACGGGCGCGATTGTCTGATTTACGTTTGCAGGTCAGTAAACCCCATTACGCGCTGCATTTCGAGTTTGTGGAGGAATCAAAGGAAGGAAGGAGAGATGTGACATACCGTCCAAAACGTCCCCGCCACGGGTCCGCATATCATCGCGAAGAATATCAACACCCCGTAACTCCTTGCAAATGTCCAGATCAGGAGCGAGAAGAAGCCAGCTAGAAAGGTCATGATGGTAGCCATGTTGATCCGGCCAATCGTGTCGCTGAAGTACCCAATGGGTGGTCTGCCCAGGGCTTGCCCCAGATTCAGAAGTGCGCCAACGACGGAACCCTGATGCGGCGTGAGACCCACGCTTTGCGCGTAATTGGGCAGCGAGAAGAGGAGGACGATGTAGCCGAGCATGCTGAAGAAGCCGTAGCCCTGGAGAAGCCAGAACTCTGTGCGGCGGAAGAGGCGGTAGTCGAACGCCAATTGTGACGCATTCAACTGCGCATTCCGATCTTTAAGCAGCAGCGAGCAGACGATATTCACCGCGCAGGAGACAATCCCCAAGATCCTGAACGCCCACCCAAGACCAATACGCTGGATCATCGCGTTAGTGGCCAAACTGTACGTCAACCCGCCCAGCCCGCTCCCCGACGCAGCGATCCCGTTCGCGAGGCTCCGCCGCGTGGTGAACCACTGCGGGACGACGCCGACGGAGCCGACGAACAGGAAGCCCATGCCCCAGCCGAAGCAGACGCCCTGGCTGAGGTACAGCTGCCAGATGCGCCGTGTGAAGGAGGAGCCGATGAGGGAGAGGGTTTGGAGGAATACGCCGGTTAGGAGGGTGGTGCGGGTGCCGAGGACGCGGGTGGTGGTTGTGGCGAGGGGGGAGACGAGGAGCGCCATGCTGATGGAGAGGCCGCCGATGAAGGCGAAGGAGAGGGGGGTCGCGGAGGGGAAGTGGTTGTTCGAGAGGTAGTAGGCTAGGAAGACGCCGTAGGACTGGATTGGGAGACACGTTAGCTGAAATGTCAACTGTGGATGCGTACATTGAGGACTTACGCTGTTGATGCCCCAGGTATTTGCATTGATCCAGAATGAGCAGGCCACGCACACCCAGCCGTATCCTCCATTCGGTGGGACGTACTCGGCTTTTACTTCTGGGGCCGGTCCTGGTTGTTCTATATCACTGCTCTTCTCCGAGACTTCCTCCTTTCCTGCAGCGTCTGGTGGCGGTATTCCAGAGGGTTCATTCTGGTTTTGTGCTGGGACCGCTAGTACAGTTGGTGGGGTTCCGCCTGTCATAAATCTGTGTGGTCTTGAAAGGAGCAATTGCTTCGAAGTCTTGAGCTAGGGCGTGTGACGGTGAGTTGTGGAAGGTCGGTATTCGTATCTGTACCGAGTTGCAGGGCGTTTACTGCCATTGTAACGGTATGGTAGTGTACATAGTACTTGCGGTGGGTCATAGTGGCAGATGCAAAGAGGAGCGTTTTCTGCCGAGGGTGAACGCAGCGGAACACTTCCGCACTCTCTTCCAAAGAGCAACATACGAACGTCGCAAGCGGTACATCCGGTAATGATTTACTGCTACGCAAGATTGTAGAGTACACCTTTACTGGCCTCGTAGACGATGGATATAGGACTCAGGGGCTGGCGCTCCATGCTCATGTGTTGACCGAGCCGGCGAGATGTTGCTGGCAGGATACGTTCGAAATTGCCCTCGTTCCTTCAGCAATTTGAACATTATGGCCATGAACCCTTGCAACGTACCACTTGCAGATGTGGACGTACTTCACAGGTGCACAAAGGCTTCGAGAAAAAGCATCTCTAGCAGACTCACCTTGACGTCTAGGAATTATTAGGTGAAGAACGTGGAGCTTTCGCCATTGCCATGGCAACGTGTTTTACACGCCGACGTGGGATGGAGGTTCGAAATTCACGATGTTCGATCGTGGATGCCTTTTTTCTGACGCATTCTTTTAATCCGTCTTTAAGAGAGACCTCTATATACTGACTTGCATTCCATCGACTGTTTTTCCCCTAGTAAGACTGCCCAAGGATATGCTGCACAGATCCAGAAGCAAAGACCACAACAACCCAAATGCTCCTTCCAAGTTCATGTCCTCTCAGCAGATGGGTGAGGAGCTTATGCCTTTGCCTAACCCTCCAATCGTGTTCTCAATTGGATAGAAAGGCTGACTCAGATGCAATCAACAGGCGATTACCTTGGAGACCTACGATCAAACCGCACCCCTCGACCGAATGGCTCCCGACCTCTGCCTTCGTCATCCGTCCCTGGCCGAACAACTACTACGATGCCCCTTGGGAGCAAGAGACCTTCCCTCATCTCCTCTGCCACGGCCCCAGCGGTAATACCTTGTGCGGGCATTGATCCCGATTTCTCAGGGACGGACAACCCCAGAGAAGGCTCACCCAGCTTACGGTATCGTGAGAGCGGTCAAAGATGGTTGGAGCGTCAAGAAGCTCATTCGCTTCGACGAGCACTTGAAGACATGGATCTGCAGGAAGAGCAACGTTTACGTGCTGCAGCACAAGACGAGGCGTCCGAGCTGGTTTGGAAGCATCAGAATCCGGAAACACCTTATCGGACTCCAGAAGTACCACGCGACTACTGCGAACATCTCCGTAAGGGCAGCGATGCCAGGAGTCTCAATGAACGATCTGAAATGGTCGGGCCGCGAAATAGCTTGTCATCTAGGAGCCGCAATTCTTTGTCCGGAGGCTCTAGGTCGAGTACGAGTGAGAAGACTAGATCCACTAGCTCTTTAGCTTCCAAGACCGGGGACTCAATAAGACCTCAAAGTGAGAAGGCGGAAGGTGAAAATCCCGAGCCGTCAGAAGAAAAGAAGGATGGAAATACGGACAAGGAGCCACATCCTCTCCCTGCTATCAAGCCAGTGAATCGACGTCGCAGTAGCGGTTCAAGACACATTAGCGGGGAGAAAGCTGTAAGCCTGTTCGAGAATCCCGACGACAGGATCTACGAGGAACCGGAGGAGTTGAGTCTGAGTAATCAACCCAAAACTCCTGTCCCAACCTCTACTCCGCTCCAGGTCGGGCGGAATCCGTTTGCTAGAGTACGGCTTGCGCAAGAGCATCTATCTAGATCTAACAGCGAGCCCATCACTCGCACGAAGGACTTCAACACACGGGATATACACAAGAACCCGATCTCACGCTCTCGTAACCCTTTCTATACGGCAAATCCTGCCCCACCGACACCACCAAAATCGAAGTCTTCGGCAGAGGAAATTGTAGAGCAAGATGAAAACAGTCTCCACTACAAGGATGGTGAGTAGCACTACTTCACCGTATCTCGCATCAGCCGTCATAGATTTACTTCTTCAAAATCGCTCCTCTTAACAAGTGTACACGTGGTAACAGCACTCTGCATTTGATTCTGCGGCACAGTCTATTATAATTAGGACCAACTGCTTACGTTTACTTCCAGGAGTCGAGATACGAGGCGACGACATACGAGCTGCAACGAGCATGAAATTGAAAGACCGAAGCCCGAAGCTACCTTCGCCAGTCTTCGTGACGGACAGTCCAAGCAGGCCCATCGTCAGCTTCCGTAACGACTGGAGACCGAAAGAGGTAGAGCTTACAGGGGTCATGTCCCCGCAGTCACTACTTCAAGACCCGACAACTGTACATGCCAGGGACTCCAAAGTTCCAAACGAGCAGCTGAACGTGACCTTGTCTCCGTCTGTACCAGCCATCAGCGTAATGGAAGCACCAGCTATAGCCGTAAATGGCTCGCCCATCCCCACAATCAGCTTGCCTAGCGAAGGGGAAAGCTTTGACAACCACGACAAGCGAAAGACTAATCCAAGAGCGAGTACTTCGAGCATACCTCAACCGATACCGACTATTAACCTTCCAGATGACCCACCTGTACCTTCCATAAGCCTGCCAGAAGAACCACCCATCCCATCTATCAGCATAAATTCGGAACCATCAGCTCCCAAACCCCCGAATCGTTCCTCGTCCCGCGCCCATGCCTTCCACAAACCAGTTCCACCAAGTACCCGACCTCTGCCAAGCCCGACTACCGCACCAGTTCGCCCTCTACCGCGGCACTCTGCTACCGCGCCCGCCTCGTCTCCAATCCACTATACCCCTTCCGTCCGCTCAACCACCGCCCTCTGCTCCAACTGTGCCCTACCTATCTCCGGCCGCATCCTCAGCGCAGCTGGCTCGCGCTTCCACCCTCAATGCTTCACATGCCACCACTGCGGCGAAGGCCTCGAATGCGTGGCGTTCTACCCCGAGCCCGACGTCAAGCGTGCGGAACGCATTGAGCGGATCCGGAAACAGTTCGATAGGGACATCCTCCCCGGCGAGGAAGATGACGAAGTAAGGAGGCAAAGGGAACTGGAAGATGGAGATGAGGGGGTCAGGTTCTACTGCCATCTGGACTTCCATGAGTTCTTCAGCCCGCGGTGCGCGAGTTGCAAGACGCCGATTGAAGGGGAGGTTGTGGTTGCGTGCGGGAAGGAGTGGCATGTGGGGCACTTTTTCTGCGCGCAGTGCGGAGACGTAAGCGTTTTTCCTGTCCGCACTTGCAAAGTTGCGTACAGAAGATACAGTGCTGATGGGAGGATTGTAGCCATTCGACTCCTCGATCCCGTTCGTCGAGAAAGATGGATATGCGTGGTGCGTCAACTGCCATACGAACCGGTATTCGGCCAAGTGCAAGAAGTGCAGGAAGCCGGTGACGGATACGGTTGTCAAGGCTTTGGGCGCGGAGTGGCATGGGCAGTGCTTCTGTTGCGTGGTGAGTTTTTGCTTTTGGGTCCCCTGTGAGACACGCGAGGTTCTGAGACCATGGAATGGGGTGGTGGCAAGGTGACCTCAGGTGTTCTGCCAGCTTCATTGAGTCATTGTGGGCAATGAATAGTGTGCTGACTCGTTGGCGATAGGAATGCGGCGGTCCCTTCGCGGATGGGAGATACTTTCTGAGAGGGGAGAGCCAGGATCCTGTTTGCGTTGGTTGTGAAGAGAGGCGACTGAAGTCCTGAGTGGACTACTGACTGCTCCTTGTATAACTGGATGAAAAATATAAAGACGCATGGCCGACGTCTCGGTGTTTAATATGGCACGGGGATGGAACAAAGGGCATTGGAATGGTTTGATTAGGAAGTAGTGGTGGCACTCTTGAATAACTCATACGTGATCGAAGCGGAGTGCGCATCAAGTAAATATTCACGAGAGTAATAAGCACAGGCCGGGAAAGAACGTCTAAAGAGGTTGGAAAGATTGGTGTTGGAATATTGGTGTTTGCATGGTATCTCTATTGTATATCACGTGTACCAGTATACAGCGGATGTGCAGCTACTATAAGGAAAATTCAAACCAGGGCGCTAATGCTTTCTTTAAAAGAAGGTGCGATGATCGCGCGATGTTTTAACCACTCTTCGCCATTCGTCCTTAATCTGATCGACTTTGACCCAGAGGATAAGAAAGATCGCCATGTTGTACTGTACCGTTTCGACATTGTGGCCAAATCGGTTGAGCGGCTCTGTCGGGTCTTGTGGGCTTCCACATAAAAGAGAGCCTATGGAGGGACTATACCGCACAGCTTGTGCATCGGGATCCTGGCACCCATAATCTATTTGGCGCCGTCATTCAAGCAACACATAAATTACGTTCACAAGTTGTCAGAGCCTGCATCTTTTTCAAGAGGCTTGTAATGAATGAGTTGTGTTGAGTTGATGCATACCAACCTTTTTGACAAATGTAGACATCATCATCACTTTGCCTGGTTGCTTCTTCATCATCAATGCTATGATCGTACTGGGAAACACTGCAGAAGACCTAAAATATTCGGCCTACAGGTCATAGATGATGGTGATGATACGTGCCTCATTAGTAATGAACACGACGAGAACGGTGCAGAGATAGGTGGTCATCACCAAGTGGTGGATTCATTTATCGTTTGTGTCTTACCTTTAACACTCAGGCCCTTTCTCCCAAGAGGTTCGCTGAGTGCAAACAATGACCGGATGCTATGTTTGGCCCTAACAGTCTAGTCAAGCTGCAAGCAATCTACGAAGTGCTGGAAGAAAGATTGTGTGGACGTTAACCGTTTGCTCTTCGTAGTGGCAGATTCTGCTGATGCCAAACTCCGCTTGTTGGAGATGCCAAACTTTTGGATACTACATTTATGGAAATTGTGGACTTAATGATGGCGGCTCTGTTAGGCTTCCATTAACCTATCCTTGGCGGTGTGGCTGATAGTTTACTGGCAAGTCTCACAGACCATCGCAAGCCCGAGACGTTTGGCCATTTATATGAAGCGGAGCAGGTGAATCATCGTCATGCCCGCTACTTCGGCAGTGAGTGCTCTGACCTGGTCGGCCAGATCCAGGGCTGACGTTCTGGGTTCTCTCAGATCGTGGCATCTTTACCTCCGGACAAAGATCGCTGAGAGGCGAGCGTTCCTCCCACTGCGCGATATAGAAGCAGTAAGCCGGTAAGGTACAGGAGTAGGTCAAAGGGATGTCCACTGGCGATTTCTAGCTGCTGTAGATTCTGCGGTTTCCCGCTTCTTCATTCCCGCTACTCGGTAAATCTATTGGGTAGATACTCCCAGGACAGTGTAAAGAGGTAGGCCTTCATCGCAGCTTTTGCTTCAGCTGAATGCGGACGGCAAACAATATCGCTTTGCTAGTGGCAAGGAAGTATGACTTTATATTGGTGTTTAAACTTTCTCGGGGAAGCAGGATCGGCCGGACGCGTTTGTTTACAGTGGCAATGGATACGTTTTTGCTTAGCTTCGAAAGTGGCTATACTTCTGGTAAACCAAGACAATAAAGCGCACTCGTGTGTAGTGAGCGATGTGGCACGATGGCGTTTTTCTACGATTGAAAGTGCGTTGATCGATTATAGGAGACATTCCCTAGTAGGTTTACGCGAATGTCGTGAGATACATTGGCAGTCGCCCTTCCACCGCACGTGTCCACAATGCTGGGCCATTCTGCAAAGCGCGATTCCAAAACTCGCTCATCACCCTCTAACACCACAAACAACATCTCTGACCCATTCTCTCACAGCATCGACCAACTGCTCCGCCGGGCCATCTTCGTTCCAAAAATGTCCCGCTCCCTCGACCTCCTTATACTGAAACCGGGATCCCGGTTCCGCAGCCAGACTGCCGGCCCATTTTCTGAGCTTCTTAACCGACGTGAACATGTCGTTGCTGCCGTAGACTGCCAATGTCGGAAAACTTATGACCTTCGAGGTGGCCTCTGGTCCTGGCTTGGAGAAGAAGGTGGCGAGGGAGGATATGGGAGGAAGAAGGGGCGAGATGAGCAGGCAGTGCGTCCGTGGGGTGGGGATGTCAGTCCTGTGAATGTCGGCTCCCGAGTGGTGATGCGCTACTGGCTCGTTTGAGCGCTGTGCGAGATCTTTGGCCCGCAGCAGGCATTCTGCTTCTGCTGTGTCTGCTGCTGCATCTGAAAATCGACTAAGGATTTTCTCGATCGGTGGCAGATGCGTTGTTATCATCGATCCGTAGGAGTATCCGCCAAGAACTAGGGTGAGCGGCTCCAGTAATTGCGTGATTGGAAAACCAGTGGAATGTAGGTTTGAAGCGACTAGCGGTCTCGTGGTGAGGCAAGCTGCTGCGGAGAGGTTCATCGAGACATGACTTGATCGCCGTTGTAGGAGGTGTATGTATTGTACGAAGAACCCAACGAAGGAGATATAGTCCGCAAGCTCAGGTTTAGCGGTCCAGCTCGTCCGTCCTTTACTTCCGCTCGCACCCCTACCTCCCTGTCAGCATCCTACTTTTCAAGAAGTATATCGACGGCTAGAACCTGAAGTTGAATGTGCCCACCACATATCCCTCCTTCAACAGCTCGCTGGCCACCAACCCAACCACAGGATCATCGTAGCCGCCTCCTAGGGGCGCATACGGATGGGCGATAATGGCGCCCTTCCTTGGCGCGAGGCATTCGGAACTGAATGCGTTGTTTGAAGACTTCAATGGGTGGTAGAGGCGGCAGTCGAGTGGTATGTTATCGTGGATGGAGGGTATCGTAAAGCTAAACGTGGGTTTCTGTAGGCCCATTGCGGTAGGCGCCCAGTGGGATCCTGAGACAAATCATTTCTCCGGATGTATACACAAGGCTGGTGAGCCTGGAGAAGAGGCGAACGCTACAGAGTATATTGTGGTGCAGAAGTGTTGTACACACAGTTGAAGGCGTGCGCACGTGATGCAACTTCCTATGCAGTATACAAACCGACCAGGGTCCGGTTATATTAGTATGAAAGCGATGAGGGAGAGAACCGGGGTATATACGCTATCAAATATCCTAATATTATATATCCAAAAATATCTTCGCTACAACCAAACACTCCCTATTACACTCCGTAATCCTACTCGGTATCCGTATCCTGGTGAGAAAGCAGAAGCTCGGGATCGGGCTCCTCATCTGATTCAAAATGACCGTGGCCTTCGAACCGAGCTGCCTCCTCCTCCGGACGCGTAGGTGCGAAGTCATGTTCCTCGATTCCGTTTGTAGAGGGACTAGGTAGCTCGCTATGTTCCACGCTGTCCGCGGTTTCAGCGGCACCCTCCAGAATTTCCCGGCCTTGCCTCAACGCTTCTAGTTCGGCGCCGATGCAGCATATAAGTAAGTTCCAGTTGTGATCTTCGGCAAGCTTGTGCTTCTCTTCAACTTGCTCCATAGTTTGATCTAAGGCGGAGGTCATGTCCTTCACTGCCACCGCAGATGGTGCCGTGCCAGGCCCATGACCTGCAGCACTAGGGTCTGGCGGACTGCTGGCGGGTTGCGACAAACTCTGTCGCAGGCGCTTTTCGAACTCGGTAACTTTGCTAATGACATCTTGCCACACCACGGCGCCCTCTTCCAGTGCTTCTTTGTCGACCTCCACATCTCTTAGTCGCTCCCGCGACGCTTGTATCTCATCTTGGAAGTGTTCCCTGGCCATGCCTAGTGTTCGACGTTTGGCCGGCAAGGAGGCAAACGAGGAACGCTTGGAGACAGCAACTTCCGTACTCGACGGCGGCCTGGCTAAGAAGTCCTTAATCTGCGTATCGAGCAGGGACAGCGAAGCGTTGTAAGAGGAAAGCCTGGACTGGACGGAGCTCTCAACAGCGGATAGACGGTGGAGCACGCCAGAGTGCCGTGCTCTCATTTCGGACAGTCTCAGTTCCATGGCCTCAATTTGTTGTTGCAGATTTTGTGCTTCCCGGGCTAGCAATTGCGATTGAGAGCCATCCGCACTCTGTGTGATGTTGCTAATCTCATTCCGTAACCCTTCTCCCTTCTCCTCCCAGTTCTGTATCTGGCCTAGGATATCCTCCTTTTCAGTAATGTCGTCCTTTATGTATCCGCTCTCCTCGGCCTTGAGAGCTGCTAGCTCGTTGATCTTGCTGTAAAGTCCTCTTCGCGCCCCTCGCAAGCCCACCTTTTTCGGCTTGGGTTGCCGCACAGGGACTGTCCCGCTTCTGCGCATGCTTTGCGTCGTAGGCGTAATACTGCCTTCAGACACTCCATCATCCAGGGGACCGCCGGCTAACCCCGCTAGCAATCCATCAGCCTGGAAATCTAGAAAAGTCTGCAACTGCTGCTGAAGCTGCCTCTCTTTCCGATCGATGACCATGAACCACTCCGGGTGGTTAGATCGTGTCAAGCCTGGAGTGGATGTAGTGACATGGGCCAGAGACGAATTCCGTGAAGTTTCTTGTGTCGAGGAGAACACAGTGCTAGACAAGATGGGTGGAGGTACTCTGAAGCCTGCACCATCGTCCTCGTGCTCGTCTTCGTACATCGGCAGGACGCCGCCACGCGTTGGCAGCTGCTGGAACCATTTTGACTTGATGGAGAGCATCGTCGACTATGGTTCTAAGTACATCATAATGCGCACGGCATATGCACTCGACGTTCGGACGTCCAGCTTGAGAAATTCAGCTGTCAAGGCTAAAGTTGGTAGACATAAAGAACAAAGGACGCTTCCATAAAACAGTTGGTAAAAGCACGTGCAACCAGCGGCGGCCCGAGCCAGCTGCTGCGGGAGTCACGGGTGGCCCCTTGGCACTCGAAATAGTCCTGATAGTCAGATGGGATTGACGAGCTGTAAGTTAGGCACCTTGTCTCACCCTCTGCAGGGTTAGCCATAAGTCACGTTGGAAACTCCGCAAAGCGAGGATGGTACGCTGCTGTGGACACCAAATAGTGCAGTCAAAAAAGTGTTCACGCACGTATACTGTATCTGTTGCTTCAAACAACATGCGAGATAATCGAATTGGATTAGAATAGGTATAAGTTGGTCCAGCAGGAACCGGGACACCTATGTTCTTTTTATTCAACGTAGTCTGAGGGTTAAATCGACACCTGCGAAACGCTCAACCATTGGAATGAATAACGTCTTGTTTCCTTCTCCCGTCTATCGAGGGCCGATGCGTATATTTGGCGAAACAGGTCCTTCTTTAGCGTCCCAAAATTTCTCTCGTTGTCTTCCGTAATCACATGCTCTTAGCGTTGGGTATCATGAAACAAAGGCAGGCTGCTTAGGGTCGGCTATATCGCGAGAAACTCGTTGGACACATCCCACTCTCAGAATCACTTCTGACTGTGGACAGGACATCGTCGAACAACCCACCTCTCCCATACCTTTCGCTGGACGTTACTGACGAACATTCCATTGTCTCCCAAGTCTTCTATGCTTCCAAGGCCTTCTCGTCCACCGCAGTTGCACAAAGCTTCAGCTGAAGGCACCTCTAGGGGCAGCTGTGGGAATTCTATCTCGTGGGCGTTGGGGCCATGCTCGTCGTCCGTGTCGTTACTCTCTTCTGTAGACTCGTCGTCATCATCTTGTTCACTATGCTCGCTAGGTGCCTCACTCCCAAGTGGCTCAAAGTCCTCATCGCTTTCGTCGTCACTATCGCTCCCTCCGCCAGGCGGGTCATCGGGTACCTCTGCGCCAGTTGCGGCCCACTGCTCGTCAAAGTATACGGCATAACCGATGCGGCGCAGACTGACCCAGTCCAATTGATACATCTCTTCTCGCAGGAACCCTAATATGTCCTTCCACATGCTTCCTTCACGCAGTAGAACGTCTCGTAGCCGCAAACCTTTCAACTTCTCGCGGTGTCGTTTGGCGAGGGTGATTATCTCGTCTGCATCTAATCTCCAAGCTTGGATCCCAAATGCAGTTAACTTATCCCATTGGATGCCATGGAAAATATCCTCAAGCCTCAAATTCAGCGGCCTATGCGACGGGAAACCAATATGAACTGCCTGCATATTGGTTGCAGCGGTAAAGACTGTCTTGAAGAGACCTGACAGCTCCATCATTTTATTGTCCAAGTCTGTACCATCATCGAAATGCAGCTCAAGACAGGTCAATCGCGATGCCAAGGTAGGTACGACTTTAGATGGATGTGCAGCAAGCCCGATCGCGCTTTGCGGGCTTAACATGGGAGAGGAAAATCGTGAAACGGGCGATCGAGCAGCTAGAAGGGCCGTTCCAACAGTCTTGGTGCTGTGCGAGCAAGCCGGAGCCCATCTCAGGTCAACAAATTGAGTAGAATCTTGATGTTGCCTGATATATCCAATCAAAATGCCGTCCTCATAGTCTTGAAGTCGTAAGATTTGTACATGCTGCAGCGAGACGAACGCCGCCATGGCTATTATCAACACGCGGACATCTTCTTCCGACCGGACAATCATCCTTTGTTCAGTAGCCTTCCTTACGAAGTTCCTCACATCAAGAGCACCAACGCTTTGTTCGAGGTTGGGCAAGAGCTCGCGGACCCGTTCCCGTCCTAGGGAAGTTTAGCTGAAATCCCTGAGTATCTGACGGAGCAGCCAACCTTCAACGTAAAAGTACGGCACCATATAGCTGAACTTCTTGACATGTTTCGCGAGATGAGGCTGCGATGCTATGTTCTCGAGGCGCTTCAAGCCCTTGTGCGAAAACCTCGTCGTCACTCTAGCAAACTGGTGAATTGCTCCCAGCTCGGAAAACCTTTTGCACACCAGCCTAAAGTTTCCAATAGTCTGTGCCTGATCTGGGATAGGTGGAGGAGGTGCCCTGAAGCTTTCCTGCGACAGATAGGATCTCCGATCAACGCTCACGGACTTTTCCGGATCCGCCTCGATCTGGTCTAGTATTTCTCGCAGGATTTCGTTGGATAGTTTCATGATGCCGGCAGGAGAAGCCATAATGATGCCCAATTATAGTTGACATTGGTGATGAAGCTGAAGGACTGACTGATAGTGGCGCAGAGTGCCCTGAACCTGTCACGGTTGCTTTGGGGAATGATGCAGCCTGGTGAAGGCGTTGCTCCGAAGGCAGAATGTATCTTTATCCTGGAAGCACATGGAAATATAGGGAAACATCTAGGCGGTGGAATACTGTGTGTAGTATGGAAGGCGTGATAGATGCCGCATGACAGTACCTAGGTAGCAATAGGTAACAGTCGAGTCAGCAGATCCAAGCAGTCAGGCATGGGTGTCTGCTCTCACGTAGAGCAATTGTACGTTGTACTTGTAGAAAGCTCCAAAGCCACCAACACTTCGAGAGCCAATAAGCTCACTGGACGGACCTCCAGAAAGTCACATGACCGTCTGGCGATGTGAGGATCCGAAGCCATCTATGCGGGAACGGGTACACGCCAAAGCTCCCGTGGAAAGCGCCATGCAGGCCATGCGAGAGCAAGGAAGTGCCCAGCGTAATAGTGCCGGCAGCCCAGGAAGTCCGGGAGGGTACCATCCACGCGTCTCTGCGTTGGCAGAACCTTGACAGTGTGTGCTGATTGGGTGCCGGCCAATTCTCATCTCATCCTACGCTCGGGGCCGGCTGGCTTGTGGTAGGAAATGACGTCTGCGAACGGCACTGCGGAGCGCATTGGGATAGCGTAGGAAGTCAGTCCACGGTAAGACTCCTTGACCAGATTTGATTTGGAAGCGGGCAAACTGTCAGATGCTTCGCTAAAGTGAATTTAGCTCCAGAACAGGTTTTGGGTTTCGGAGGTTTTACGACTGTAACCAATTGCGCATGGAGGTATTAATGACTCTGGCGTTATTGATGGCGACCCAGCCTGAGCTGGCATGGAGGTCTGTTTAGCAGTTTTATGGAGAAGTGGAGCTAAAGATCTGAGTCCAGGTGCATCAGCCTTACAGCGTATGCATGTTCTGGCCATGCGGCGACCCCGAAGACAGGCTGCATGAGCAAATTGCAATTCCATTCCACAGAAGCGCCCGAAAACTCTGATGTTTCTGTTTCGCAGTATGAAGCTCTTCGTGGTTGTACTACCCCGCATTCTCTCCCTTTGATCAGGGCCCCCTGCCCCTAGCACATGCGCAACCGGGTGGCAGAGATGCTCTGGTCATAAATCGTGCAGCAAGATGCTTCGACGTCAGAGGGTCGTTCATTCAGAGACCGCCAAATTTTACTGGGCGTGCGTCCAGCCCTTGGGGAAACATGCCTTGCCTATCCAAGCGAAAACTGGACGTAGCCGACAGTCTCATTTGCCGTTTCCAGGCCGATTCTGGCACTCATAATCAGATCCGACATCGACGCGGGTTGGGAAGAATATTGTTTGATTCATTCATGCGAACATGCAGCTGCAGCCTCTTCAATTATACCCAAAGTGTAAGTTGGTAGATCGAGGTGTGTAATCAAAGCCCCTAATCCAACACGAAGAACGTAAATGGCGAGATGAAGAGATATTGACGCTAAGGAAGCTCTTTTCAAACTCAACATCCTAGGCCAACACGCAAGGATTGCCATCCCACTACCAGAAGCTGGCGTGTCTTAGCTATTGATGTGCTGTATTCGACTACGTTACTACTAAGTCCGGTTTCGATTCTATCCAGGTTTCATCCGGGGATTGTAATGTCCGATCGTGCGACATAGAGGCGGTAGCACAAGGGGGGTCTTGTAGTTTGTTCGACCTCTTTTGCTCCACACCTATGACTTGTCGGTGGATCTAGCTTGATCGGAAAGTTTTTGACGAATGCTGGTACTGCTGAGTTTGGAGTAAAAGTCTGCCGCGGTTCCGCCACGACTATCATCTTCTTCCCCAAGATCAGCGACGTCGAGAACGTCCACTTCAAAGACTGTCAGAGTAGGCCATCCTTTCTCTGCTCGCTTCTGGTTGACGGCTTGGCCGCCTGATCTGGTTTCTGCCGAGATGACCAAAGCGGAAATGTTCACGTCAGTGATGGTAGGCCCGAAAGGGTCCCACAATTCAACAAACTTCATAACGAGATTGGACTGAAGCCTGATATACACCGCGCGACCATTGGGCCCTGGATCATTCTTTTGCTCAACACTTATTTTGCCCTCACCCGGACGGGTGAAGTCCAGAATCGCGTGGAGAAAGCGAGCAGCAGCTTGCTGACGAACATCCCAGCTCTCGAGGTACTCTTTGTGCTTCTTATTTTTTAGAAGCTCATCCCCCGTAATGCCTATCGTTAGGCTTCTTTCGTTGTCAGGGCGTGCTCCTTGCGGCTCGACTGCCAGTGCCGTCATGGTGAGAAGAAGTTTATGTCCAATGTGTAAATGATCGAAGGTACCGCCCACTGCTACCGCATAATGTCTTCTTGCGTCCTGATGGCTGGAGGTCACATCGAGGTGGTCGCTCGTCCGGTTCACAGAGACCATGCCCCCGCGAACCCTCACTACTTGAAACTGACCTTGACTGAATCGAAGGAAATCTTTCAGAATTTGCTCGCCCTGCTCGGACTCTGCTACAAATAGAGTTTGCCAGTGTCGCCCGCAGACAGCCAGGGTAGGCAGGTCGATCACAGGTCCTTGTAAGCTCTCAGACGGAGATCTTTCATCTTCAATGGTGAGTGAGCCTTTTCTAGGATAAGCAAGAAGAAAAATGCGAGCATCAACGCCATCAGAGGTTTCTAAATTGACGGAGTGCTTCGCAGCTGCAACACATAGTACCTTGTAAACTCCGGCAACAAGCTGCTGCGTCATCTCATAAATTTCGGATCTTGGGGCACTTAAATGCTCAAACAAGTGAGTACAAGGTAAGGCGATATCAATTGTAGCAGGTCCAGAATAGGTTCCAGAAGTTCCCGCGGCTTCTAAAAGGGCATCTGATATTGGAGGTAAATACGCTGCCTTCAGCGCAGAGAACGAGGCTGGCGCCGGCGGAGGAGGTAGCAGACACAGATGGGTAGGTTGTGGATTCATCTTTTATATGACACTAAGACGGTGCTAGATTTGGAATAGAGATGCTTCTTAATCGATGTGAAGTTCTTTTAATCACTTTCTGTCGCGTCAATGTTTTGGAACGATGGTGTTAAAACGCGTCTCGCCGTTCTAGTTATTTCCCGCTATTACGGAGACCTTGAGCGACCTCTTACACCTCAGGTTACGGTGGACCGAGGACCGCCGAGGGCCGCATGCATGCTACTGCCAAGGCCATCACTACCAGCGACGCCGAATACTATCAATCAAGGGGCACTTCGCTCTTTGCCCCGGCGCGCATTGAATCGTTACACCGCTATGAGGATCTCTAGGTTCCTTAACGTGCTAGCTGCATGACTTCGACTTGTGGCTGTTCGATGCAACAGGATTCGAAGGGACAGAACCTACGCCTCCAACTCCTTAGCCACTTACACCTTTCTGCCTTCATCGGTTTGCAACTTCGACAATCGCAACATTAAAGAGCGGTGGAAGGGTATTGGGTCCCGGAACCCGATACAGCTGTTACTATGTCGGCCGCAGTCCCCCATGGACCGCCACAGTTTGAAACCCCTCGAAGATCGCAAACACTGGGACGTCAGGCCGACGAGTATCGCAGAGCAGCTCCGTCACATCATCTTGGATACCACGGTTCCCACCAGACAAACCACCAATTGCCGAGTACAGCGTTCGAAAACGTGACTGGGACCGCTCCGAACATCAGCTTGCAACAAGCCTCACCACATGTTTTGCACACATTAAACACTATGCCAACCACTTCTGTTCCTGGCTCGCTACAGCCCGGTGTTGGAGGAAGATCTATATCATCGTCATCGCACAGGGCTCCAACGTCTACTCCGTCCATGCCTCCTCTTTCCACAAACGAACAATACACGGCCCCCTTACGATCAGGCAGCATCACCTCGGCACATTCACACTCTCGATCCAGTCCCGCTGGTCTTGAGCAGAAATACATGCCATACTCAAATCTCCAAGATAGTGCCAAATTCTCTTCTACACCCACACAAAAGAACTTTAGCCCGCAAATACCTTCAGGTGCAATGTCGTATTCACCCTTAGGCCTTGCAGATATCAGACCACACATGGATTATTCCTTCATCGATGAGCCGTCCAGTACAAATAGTCTTCATAGCGAAGGATTCGGTAGAGCGGCTACAAATAGTAACTATGTGGCACCCTGGGCTATATATGCCTACGACTGGTGCAAATGGACAATACCTGGAGGCACTGGCGGTGGTAAAATGGCTATAGGGAGTTACTTAGAGGATCCTCACAACTTTGTATGTGTTTTCCTTCACTTGAGACTGCCAGTCGTCTCCTATACCTTCGTCCGCCATCTTTTCCTAAGAGAGCCAGGAACGGAATAGCAGAGCTACTAAAACCCTTAGTTAACACAAAGGCTTAGATACAAATTGTTGACACTCACATTTCGCCGCAAGACGCAAGCACGCCCGGTTCGCCAGCATATGGCCTGGAGTATTCTAAAGCTGCAGAAGCCACCTGCGCTTATCCTGTGACACGGATACTTTGGGAGCCTCCATCGTCACAAAAACAATCAACTGATCTTCTGGCAACTTCCGGTGACCATCTTCGCCTTTGGTCTTTACCTTCGTCCGCCCCTGCTAATGTCACTAATACGATTTCCCGTTCTTCCAGCGTCAACACGCGAGAGCCCGCGGCTCAAAAGCTTATGCTTCTTGCTCTACTATCAAACTCCAAGACTCCCGAGCATACCGCACCGCTGACGTCTCTGGATTGGAACACTGTATCGCCCAAGCTTATCATTACCTCAAGCATAGACACCACATGTACCATATGGGACATTCCGACTTTGACCGCCAAGACCCAGCTCATTGCCCATGATAAGGAGGTCTTCGACGTTCGGTTCTGCTCCGGAAGTGTGGACGTATTCGTCAGTTGCGGCGCGGATGGCAGTGTCCGCATGTTTGACCTACGAAGCCTTGAGCATAGTACAATAATTTACGAGCCATCAGAAAAGACGGAAAATGGTATGCCCACGCGTCCCGGCTACTTGAATGTACTTAACATTTGACTACAGTGTCAAGTTCGGGCGACATGAGCCCTACCTCGCCTCAACACTCATTATCCCACGCTCCTCCGCTCCTGAGAGTAGCTGGTGAGTAATTGCCGTAATCAAATATGATTCCATGCTCACGCTTGTCGACAGCATCTCCACATGATTCTCATCTTCTTGCAACGTTCGCCCAGGACTCCAACATAATACGGATTCTCGACGTTCGACAACCCGGCCAGGCTTTACTAGAACTGCGTGGACATGCAGCAGCGGTAAATTGCATAGACTGGTCATCCTCCCGCCGAGGATTCTTAGCCTCCGGCGGCGACGACTCGCTTGTGTTACTCTGGGACTTGATAAATTCAAATGGTGCAACGCCTGGTGCCAATGGAAATCTTTCAGGACCGCCGCACGAAGGCGGCAGCTTCAAAGGTCCTCTGGCTAGCTGGCAATGCGAGTACGAGGTCAGCAACCTGAGCTGGGCCCCGCAAAGTCACTTAACAAATCAAGGTGGAGATTGGCTAGGCGTTAGCGGTGGAAGAGGTGTCTGGGGCGTCAAGATATAGTCTGATTCTCAGGTTGCATGCATATGTGCGTTTTGCTTTCCCTATTTACACTGAATAAGAAGAAGGTCATATGACTGGATGCATCTATGGCAGCGAGGCGTTCGGGGCCTTGCATTTTGGACGATACCACATTTCACGATCATGATGTTTAGAGTTATGCGGGTATGCTGCTACTCATTTCTGGCGTTATAGAACTGAGAGAGCTTTATAGCATTGGTGCTGTTCATAGTTATTGCATGAGGATACTGTATGCTTTGACCGAGCAGCTCATCACCAAGCAAGCGCGGAGATTGACCTGGTGGAGGTTCCACCTCAATATTCTAGTAGCCATGTTATTATGTTTTCTATTTGTTTCGCGAACAGAGTCGGGTCAGAAAGAATAAAGGTAGGAGAAACTCCATGCAGCAATCACCCACTCATGCTCCCTTGGTGTGCGGAAGGAACAAGTATGGTGTGTAGACCTTGACCAGCCAAGGTGCAGCGAAGAACATCCCTGAGACAGAATTGCTCTTTCAATTCCTCTACAGAGTATACAGTTACCGAGACAGAAGTTTCACAGTGATAACACTGGACCTGCTGGCAGACTTGGAAGGCTTGATAATGTGAACAAAGGAGGACAGCTGAGTTGTGTGGGCTTATGGTCTCCATAAGCCCCCCGCTAACGATAGTCTGGTCAGAAGACAACAAAGGCCTGCTGAAAGACGTAGGTCGCAGAGCTGCTTTCGACGCCGGACACCTCTTCACATCGAGGACCTGAATTAGCCTAGAATTTACGTCGGTTGGGTTGAGGTTTTGTGATGCTAGAGTACTCGGAGTATCTTATCTCCGTCATGTCCGCTTTGAGTAGCCGACGTGAACTGCTAGAGAGGCACACATTAACAAAAGACCGCACGTCAGATCTACAACCTTCGCGCCCGTCCAAACCTCTAATCCAGCTGTGGGGGCATTTGTTGCAAACCTCAGAATCGAGGGAGCTTTCACTACTTTGACAACACCATGGCAAGTTTCGCCGACCAAGATCTCGGTTCCGAGTCGGACGATGATAACTTCAACCCCGGTCAAGAGATCGGTTCAGACGAGGAAGACGCCGTAGCGAATGACAAACCTGAAGCATCTCCACCAAAGTCAGAATCACCTGAGAAGCAACCGAAGAGGTCGCGGCAACCCAGCGAGGTCAAGGACGAAGAGGACGATGAGAATAAGCAATCGATACAAGATCCTCACCCTAGTGGGACCCCAGACCGCAACGAGGGGGAAGATGAAAACAAGGAAGCTTTAGACGGTGTGAACGGTGAAGAGACGAATCAGGATGCAGAGGGAGAGGAGGTAAATCAGGACGAAGAGGGCCAAGAGGATGACGCTAGGGAGAGGGATGACGAAGAAGACGAAGACGACGAGGAGGATGAGGATGAGGATGAAGACGAAGTCCATGTGAGTCAATCTCACGAACTTGGTATAATGTTCTCGAGCTCGAGTTAATATGCACAGGGACGACCACGAAAACGCCACAAGAGGGACCGTCGATTGCAATTCATCGATGTGGAGGCCGAAGTGGACGAAGATGAAGAGGACGAGGTGGATGACGACGAAGAATTAGGAGGAGAAGCCTTCATTGCGGACACCCATCCAGATGATCTCGCAGAACTTCCCGCTGGGGCTGAACGGGATGATCGGAGGCACAGAGAACTCGATAGGCGGCGGGAGCTGGAGGAGAATATGGATGCTGAAAAACAAGCAGCAGCATTGAGGGAAAGATACGGACGCAACCGCGTAACACACGCCGAGGACTCTGTCGTGGTACCGCAACGGTTACTCCTGCCGAGCGTAGACGATCCTACAATTTGGGGTGTGAGAACTAAGCCCGGCAAAGAGAGGGAGGTCGTCTTCTCGATCATGAAGCGATTTGAGGACAGACTCGGGACCAGGGAACCGCTTGGGATTACATCGGCCCTTGAGCGAGGTGGCACAATGGCTGGATATGTGTATGTTGAAGCACGCAAACAATCGGACGTCCTCGCTGCAACGGAAGGCATACCTTTCTGCTACCCGAGGACGAAGATGATCCTAGTCCCTATCAATGAGATGCCCGATCTTCTTCGAACGACCAAGTCAAAATCGCTAGAACCTGGCATGTACGTCCGCATAAAACGAGGGAAATACCAAGGTGATCTGGCGCAAATCGATGAAGTCGAAAGCAACGATCTTGAAGTTACTGTGCGCATTGTTCCCCGTCTAGACTATGGTCTGAATGAAGATGCAAATGCGCCTGTTACCGATGCAAGCGCTGCGAAGCGGAAACGGCCTGGATTAGGGACTTCTACCGCAAATCGGCCCCCACAAAGGCTGTTTAGCGAAGTTGAAGCAAAGAAGAAGCACTTGAAATATTTACAACAGGTGTCTTCGCTTGACAAAAAACATTGGCAATATTTGGGTGATACGTACATCGGTGGTTTCCTCATTAAGGACATGAAAATCCAGCATTTACAGACAGAGGACGTTCGGCCTACACTTGAAGAAGTTACCAGGTTTACGTCTGGAGACGCGGATGGTACAGAGAATCTAGACCTTTCCGCTTTGGCTGCGACTCTGAAAGCGGGCGACAGTGGCTCAAGCTATCTACCAGGGGACATGGTCGAGATCTATGAAGGCGAACAGCAAGGCGTTACAGGGAAAGCCATAGCAGTTGTAGGTGACATTGTCACACTCTCTGTGACGGAAGGCCCCTTGCGCGGACAGACTATTGAAGCACCCATCAAGAGTCTACGCAAGAGATTCAGACCTGGAGACCATGTCAAGGTAATTGGTGGTAGCAAGTATCACGATGAAGTTGGTATGGTGGTACGGATTAAAGATGACAGAGTTTCGATTTTGAGCGATTCGACAAATCAAGAAATTACCGTCTTCAGCAAAGATTTGAGAGAGGCAACAGACTCGAGTGGAGCTTCAGGAGCCAGCAAATTCGACCTGCTGGATCTGGTACAACTCGAGTAAGTTCAAATCCGCAACGGGAACGTCAAATTCACAATACTAATTGATACCAACAGCCCGGCAACTGTTGCCTGCATCGTTAAGGTCGACCGAGAGGCTCTCAGGGTCCTTGATCAGAACGGATCAGTACGGTCCATTCTGCCATCGAACGTCTCGAACAAACTCGAGCGAAGACGCCACGCAGTATCAACAGACCGTGACGGAAACGAGATTCGAAACGATGACACTGTCAAAGAAGCTGCCGGCGAGCAAAAACAAGGACGCGTCATCCACATCCACCGTAACTTTCTCTTCATTCAGAACCGACAACAAACCGAGAATGCGGGAATATTTGTGGCGCGGAACAACAACGTGCAAACCGTGGCGGCCAAGGGCGGCAGGACTACGACTGGGCCTGACCTGCTGAAGATGAACCCTGGAAGGCAAGCCAATGGTGCAGCAAATGGCGCTGCCATGCCTCCACCTCGGCAAATAGGGCGGGATCGACTTATCGGGAAGACTGTGATGTGCAAAAAGGGACAGTATAAGGGACTCATGGGTATTGTTAAAGATACCACAGACGTTGACGCACGTGTTGAGTTCCACGCCAAGAACAAGGTCATCACTGTTCCGAAAGATGCTCTTGTTATGAAAGATCCCATCACAGGACAGACGATAGACATGAAGTTCGGCGCCGGTAGAGGTAGACCTCTAACTCTAGGTGGTGCGACGCCTGGATGGGCCGGGAGTAGAACGCCAGCGATACCCAATGGTGGTAAAACCCCTGCCTGGGCTGCAGCAGGCTCGAGAACTCCAGCGCCGGCATGGCAGGCCGGGAAGACACCAGCTTGGAGTGCTAGTGGAAGCAAGACTCCAGCCTGGGGTGGCGATGGAAGCAGGACTGTGAATCCGTATGCTGACGGCAGTCGGACGGCCTACGGAGGAGTAAGTCAACCTATCTGCATCGGGAGCTCATCAAGATGGACGACTGTGCTAATAAGCAACACAGGCAACAACAACCTGGAACCCCAACGCCCGCACCCCTTACCACCCCTCCTCCGGCTTCGACGCCGGCTCCAAAACCCCCGCCTACAACGCCTTCGACTCCTCCCGCACACCCGCCTACACCGGCTCCAAAACCCCTGCCTACGGAGCGGGCTCAACAGCCTGGTCCTCCAACCCCCATCAATCTAACCAGCCCTCGTCCTACGGTGGCGGCGGTGCGTGGAGTCGTCCGTTTGATGCCCCGACACCCGGGTTTAATAACGCGCCCACGCCGGGCGAGATGAACCACCCGACGCCGGGACATGGTGGGTATGGTGGTGGTGGAGGAGGAGGAGGAGGTGGAGGA